>VKOC01002200.1:0-24267 GCA_009364415.1 Spea multiplicata | reverse complement strand
TCCAAAATTGCTTTATTTTGCCCCTGTCCGTGGAAGAAGTTTTTTTTTCCCGCTACTTTACGCAAATCCCTTTAACACCCCCCAGTTCCTAATGTCACTCACTATGCTAAACCCCCCAAACCATTCCAGAAAGAATACATTAGTTAAAAAAAAACAACAGCACAGATAGAGAAACTGAGCTAACCTGATAGATCATAGAAATCAAAGGACAGAAAGAAGAAGGAGAAAGGCACGCATTAACTGAGCATTTTAAGAAGTCTTGGCTACAGTCTTGTTCACCTCCTATCCCTCCCTAATGCACAATAATTATGTATATTTTATCATTTTTTCCCTTACCATCAAATAATTTATGCATTCCTGACAAACAATAAAATATACTTATTAAAATACTGTGGATTAGAAAATGTGGTATGAAAAAGATTTATTGCCAGAAGGCAAAGTTTGACTTATCAATTCAATATAGGAAAGTTAATAATTTTCCTCTAAAATGTCAATTTTCAAAAAAAAAAATTAAGACATATCAACATGAAACTGCATAAGGAAGATATTTTTGCATTATTATCACACATCATAAATTAGAGAAAATATACTTAATAATCATAATAATCATAATGTAAATCTATTCATCTCAATAAAACAAGCTGATTTTTACTTGGTAATCATGATAGTCACCGGCTGCAATATGTTTTATTTTCTCATATGCTGTACCATTCACAGTGTTATTTACAAGGTTCTTAAATCAGGTACTCAAGGCCTATAGGCTACAATCCTTTGCCTGCTATACTGACTTTTATCTGGCCCTTGTTTCGTGACAGAGACTATCGGTGTTCTTTCTATAGCCTTTTAGGAGCAATGTTTCATGTGAATTATAATCACAAGCTCTTCAGTATTGGTGAGCATAAAGCATTGACTTCCGCTAAAAAATGGAGACGAGTCTTCTTTTATATATGGAATAGAATAAAGCAACCAAGAAGAGCAAGCACACAATAAAAAAAACCCCAAAATATTGTAGTATGATATATATATTTACGGTATATATAATGAATACATTGACTCTTGCCTTGATTGGTGTTGTTATTGGCTGGTATTCATTAGAGTTACCTCTCATATAGTGGCCAATGCATGATACAAAGAAGGAGATGATGAAGTTAAAAATCTGCTTCCCCATCCAGGGGAAGTATTTAGATTCTGCTAAATGTGTTGTTGTCCAAGTTCTGTCTTCACCATTGAAAGACTCCCTACTGACGCATTTCGCCAGCATCGGCTTCTCAAAGTGCGATGCCAATCCACCATTTTGCTTCTCCTTTTCTGCAGTAAGTCCACTGAAGTTCATTCCTCTCACAGGTGTTGAAGCCTCATATGGATGATCCCATGGATCAGTTAAGGACATTAAGGTACAATATAATATCCCAATACTCACCACCAAAAAATTATAAATGCTACATGAACATATGTTATATAACATTTGTTTCACAGATGTCATTAGTTGTATATCATTATAATAATAAAATCTGCCTGATGAATTAGTGATGCATGAGTGGTAATTCTATTGGCTCATTCATTGATATACAGTGTGGGGTGAGTGTGGCCCTCAGGCAGCCCACCTAGGAGCCCTTCTCCTAGGTGGGCTGCGTTCCCGGCTGACGAGTCCCACCTTTCGCTGGGCTTAGTGGCCACACGTAAAGGCCAAGAGTTGGACTTTGGCTATAAGAGGCTTATAAAATTGGGCTTATCCAATTTATTACAAATATTTGTTTTATATATGCTATGCACTTTGCCACAGACTGTGGTTTTATTAAAAAGGACTATTTCCAAGTGTTTTTAATATTTAAATGAATAAAAGACCATGGAAAAAGTCACATGGCTCAACTCTTTACAGCTCACTGTGTCATGCTTTATGGAAATGATGCAGCACAGATTAAATGTGTCTAAAAGTTGTTTACTCAAAGATGTGAGCATGTTTTAAATTACCAAATGAATCCAACCAAATCAACTGTAAAAGGATTGTTCTCTGAAGAGTTATATGCTCTGGATGATAAAATATTGATTGCAACCAACCAGCAAGCCATATGGTTATTACGGGGGAACTAAGAATAACCATCTTTCAGTAATGTAAACGTGCGAACAGAATAAACAAAGCATTTTAGTCAAATTACAAACCAGACACAAAAAAAATACACATTGTAGTCATGTATCAATTTTACTACAAACTGTCTGTAGGTTAATTTGTTTTCTTCAAGTAGGAATAAACTTGTTTTAAAACTTATGTGTCAGACAACAGTTAACTTATTTGTGCATTTCTGTATCTGTATGTTTTTGTATTAGATCTCCATAAGAGATACGATGACCAAAGCATTCTAATCACAATATGATCTCAGACATACATGTATTAATATTGAACCAACTAATAACATCTAAGTTACTATGAATGCTGTGTATATATAGTCATTCTGGTCCATAGTTTGCAAAGAATAATAAAGCCATTAAGAACATTCTGTGTCATCATCCCCAGTCATTGTCCCGATATTGTAATAGTTCTACAGAAACTGCTGGTGCCTAATAACAAATGTAATGTAAAGCAAATTGGATCCTATGGTGATAAGATCACTTTTAAATGACTTCTACATGAAGCCCTATTGTCAAGTAATACATACTGGAGTACATTTTGCCTGGACTCATGCATTATTGAAATTTTGAAGTTATAAAATGAGACACCTGTCTCAATTTCCTACTCCAACTGGCTACCTTTACTTGAAGCAGGAAGCGTGCGTAATGATTAATTATTATATCTTAAAAAATGTAAAAATGTAAAAGTACACCATACGGTGCCATATCTACCCTATACAGCCATAGTCACTGAATTGCCTTTATAGGCTACAGGTAACATTTGTAGGATGCAAAGTATTCCAGACATAACATGGAATATATGACTAAATAAATATTGTGTTACCGTTTGACTTGTGCATTCGGAGCCCATAATTACTCACACGTTCTCCCGCTCTCTAATTTTTTCCCTACCTTCTCTGCCTCCTACTTTCACTTCTGGCTGTTCTCTTCTTCTTGTTCTTCTTCTTCATTTTTTATCTTTTCTCTTCTCTTTTATCTTCTTCTGTATCTCCACGGATATAACCTGGTGAGAACTCCCGCCCGCCCAAATGGTGGCGGGGTAAAGGACTTCAATGAAAGTGCAATCATTTTGTCCTAAGGTGAATCGCATTGGAGGATCGTGGAGAGGACATCACCGAAAGCCCCACCATTTTGCCAGACATTTTTGCCCCTTTATGTCTGCAGAGATGCGGACAAAGATGGATTTAAGATAGCAAATTAAAGATAGAAGAGAAGATAGAAGATGAAAAAGAAAATGCAGAAGCGGAAGTGTTTGGCAGAAGTGGACAGCAGAGAAGGTAGGGAAACATTTAGGAAGAGTGACAGTGAACAAGGTAACAAAATTCACTTAAATCTTTTTTAATTTAGCATGTAACTTCTGTTAGAAAGTCCCAGATAGGCTATATTTTATATTATAATATTTAGAGGTACTTTAAAGTTATCTTACTTGAGCATCGATGTGCGCAAAATCATTTTATATAATTGTATAGCAATATTAATTCACAATAAAAATGCCAGTATGCAAGTATACATAGATTGTAAGTTTACCTATTCATTTTTTGTGACCTTAAACTAGAAAAAATATTAAAATAAAACTTGCATTTTCACTAGATTTTCAAGATTCTAAATATAATACATGTTATATTATTGTTTGATGACTGTCATAATTCCTGCTTGACCATCTTTATTTTACTAAATACGCTACAATTTGTGAAATAGCATTTGCCAATTTCAAGCATCACTAAGTTTTCTTATTAAAGTTATAAATTATATGATGAGTGTTAAAACACTCAATTCATTAATGTCTGTTTAGATAGCATAAAGGTCACTAACGCTGTTTTCTCCCATAGATAAAGCGAGATAAATAGAATTCTGAAAAGAAATTGATTTTGCATTAATCTTTTTAATATTTATAACAATGAACACAATAGGATCTGCTTTTTGAAATAAGAAAAAAATGTCCCAAAACTGTTCCCAAGTATTTTTTTGTACATGACTGTGTTCAATACAAATTTAAAGACATAATCCTCTAAAGACCGACTACGCATGAGGCTTGAGGAAAGAACTTACCCACCAAGCTCTTAAATCTGTGCTACATGAATGATTTATATGCTTATATCATACATATCACCAACAATTTGTGCGTAACTTGAATAGAATAATAAACCTGCTAGAGACAACAGTAAAAAACAGAGAGAAGGTGTAGAAGAATAGCAATTAGAAGCCAATACATTTGAAGCTATAAAGAGGGCAGGTAATTATGGGTAGCATTTTAGTATCTTGAGTAGTGTTGGTAAAAAAAAAAGGAACTTTTTGAGACGAGTGAATTAAGAGGTCTTTTGAAGTTATGAGTTTTGTAATTTTGCTTACAAAAAGTAATTTTGCTTTTATCAAAAAGAAGGTGCCGGTGGGAAGGAGGGGGTAAATATGTTTGTATGTATGTATATGAACATGTTTAAGTGTACGTGAGCATGGGTGTCTATGTATAAATGTGTTTGAGCATTAATCTCTATGTATAAGTGTGTGTGAATCTGGATGTGGTTGTATAAGTTTGTGTGTGCATAGATGTGTATGTATGTGTTTGCGTGTGAGCATGTGCAAGTGGTGTCAGATGGAGTGTGTTTTAGCATGAGTGGTATGAGAGGAAGTGTATGTCTTAGAATGAGTGTGTACGTGTGTGTTGAGTATGAATAATTGTGTGTGTTAGTATGTGTAAATGTGTCTAAGAATGTTTACATATGTGTACCAGATTGTATGTTTGGGGGTCAAGGGGCGATGATGGCACAGATAAGCTGCTTGGGGCACTGGCAGGCTGAAGCAAAGATGGGACAGGCAGACTGTTTGCAGGCACTCGTAAACCGTGTCGGGCCAAAGGTGGCACTCACAATCTGTTTGGGGACAAAGGTGACACTGTGGGACATGTTGCTTAGGGAAGTTGGTGTGCCTCTAGGCAATTTTTGGTAGAATAGCCCTATTTGTACAAATATCGATGGGAAACTCCAGTAACTGAGTAACTGTGTATCTTTAATAGAGGCAATAAGTAAAAAATAGCTCAACTGTTAATAGGCTTCAAACATCTTCAGACCCCGAGGATGGTCGCTTGTTTATTTGTGGTTCAGTTAAGAATATTCACAGTTATTAACACTAATGCAGTGCTGTTAATCTTTATTTTCTTATGCAAAGAGGCCTTGCCTCTGCATAGCACAAGTTTCCGAAAACAATATTCACGGAAAAAAGGAAATTTACGAGTTCTTAACTGTTCAATGTTCAGGTGCAATGTAACCTCCCAATTAAATTTATGTAGAAATCTGAAAAGAATATAAAAATTCAAGAGATTCAGTTCATTTGGCGGTTTTGGTTCTATTTGGAAGTCTCCTAAATTAATAGTTATGGGTCAGCTCCCTAACCCAGATCAGACTTCCAGATACTGAAGCAGGATTCATCACTCCAGAGAACGTTTATTCTTCTCCAGTCTAGTGTGCTTTACACCACTTTAGCCAACGCTTAGCATTTCACATAGTGATCTTCGGCTTTTGTGAAGCTGCTCGGCCATGGAAACGCATTTCGTGAATCTCCCGTTGCACAGTGCTTGTGTTACTTCCAGAGGCAGTATGGAACTCTGTAGGGAGTGATTCTACAGAGAACACGCGATTTTTACGTGGCAAGTGTGCATGGCTTACCGCTTCATTTCTGAGTTTTTGTTAATCCTAGATGCTTTTATTTCACAATAATTTATTACATTTTTTGTTTGCTCTATAATGATTACATAATATTGAACTAATATATAAGTATTGGGGGATACCCCCACCACTCTAACGCCTAAGTTCCCCAGAGGAGAATGGGGTCATATCCTTTCACTTGTCTTGGATTATTACCCAATGTATGTGCTAACTATGAGAAGATGTCATATATTGATGTAAGTTTAGTTAAAACGCTACATTTCCACGTATGTATCAAAGACGAAGTGGTGTATTGACTTGAATGACTATTGTCTGTAATCGCCTTACCATGGTTAATAAGAAGTTCAGGGAACCCTGTTTTTCTTTATGTATGGTAATATGGGGGATGGTTCATATGTAACCTCATATCTTCACGGGGATGGAAGGTGAAATTAATAATTTTGGAGCTTAGGTCCGACTTGAATTTGCAACCCATATAAATGTACAGTATAAATAACAGCAGATAAGAACTATTCGACCCATCTAATCCACCCCTCAAACCTTAATCAGTCTTTGGTCTTGTGTTCTGGATGATAAAATGCCTATCCCATATATATTATCACATATTATATTATATATAGTATATAAAATATATACCGACATTTTTAAACTACCTCACTGTATTAGCCTCTATAAATTTTGCTAGGATGCTATTCCAGTTATTTACCAATTTTTTATTCTCTGTAAAGTAAAACTTACATTACATCTAAAACTAGTAGGTTTTACTTACTAAGTGTGAATTTTTGCAAGTACAAATGCAAATTAGCAGAATTAAATAGTTGGATTTTAGTCCAACTCAAATTTTAGTGAAAAGCCCTATTTTACATGATATCTTTAATGTGTTTTAGTAAGTATATGTCTGATTGAAGTGCATTCTGCAGACACTACCTTTTTTTTCATTGCACTTACCATGCAGTTTCTGTTCTTACATTATCATATTTTATTATGCAGTCTGTAGTGTTTGGCAAACTACTTATATTATAGCTCCGTTATGCAACGTTACCTCTCTTTGTAATGGCAAATTTGTTTTGTGTCTTATATAAGTTGTCAGAGCTATATTGTTAACGTAAATCAAATGATTTAAATGCAATTCATTTTCACAACCATAAAAAGTATTATTTACGTAGGTAAGATCTGATTAACTACATAACAGCATAATCTCACTTTATCCCTGTGGTTGTGCTGTTTGAGAAATGTAAATGTTCTGAACACTGTCCCTCTTCTTCTAGGGTATTCGTGTATATATATATACATATATATATATATATATATATATTTAATGATGCCTGGGGAGAGTTTTATGTCATGTAACCCTTTCTTCTACATTACATCTACTACATGGAAACATGAAAAAATGTGTATTCTGCTATGTTTTTACTTCCCAGACCTGGATGGACAATAGGGATCTCCAACAGGGGTTGACTATATCTCATTTGTAGTTGGCAGAAGCAAAATATTGAGGGGGGTGTGCTATGGGCAAATTAAGTGAAATTGCTAAATTAAGGCCATGATGCTATAGGCAGTCCAATTCCATAGAGCCTACACAGTCCAATTCAAGCATCCATGAACATTTTACTCTTTATTAAGATCTATTACCTGAAAGGTAAGCGTTTGACAAAGTCTTGGGAAACAAAAAAAAAAAAACATTAGCAGTGATAAAGTGAATACAAGCTTCTAATTACTTGACTTTTCTACCCATCAGTGTCCAGCATGTATACGTAGCCAAGCGGCTTGATCATGGGGTCAATGCTTTACAGAGGATCAAAACAGATCATAGTAGAATGTAGGACTGCAACTAATGATTATTTTCATAAAAAAAAATTTGGATGGACCGAATGGTTCTTATCTGTCATCAAATTCTATGTTTCTACGTAGAGGTTACATTATAATAAAGGGGAGTGGAATACGTGGAATATAGTGGGCATACAGATATTATGAATGTAGTACAATAGGCATGCATACATTAGAAATGTACGGGTAGAAGTTAGGATTGTTTGTTTCACTAATGATACAATAACATTTGTTTTTAATTTGTTTAAAAATTGTGTTTATACTTATATTTCTTTTAGCGATTGTACAGCTATTATTATTATTATTATTATTTTAATTAGAGTAGCATAGCAAGTCAAAACCAACAACTTTCCAGTGCCTTTTTTCAAGCATTTTAGGTGTAATAGTTTTGTTTTTCTTTTTCCAAACACCAGCAAAGACATATCAATGTCAATCCTTGTGCCAGTAACATGCGATGTGTACTTTTAATTAGCATATTTAAGATAACAAATAAATTAACATTTATGTAAACACAAATAATTTGATTATTTTCGTTCACAAACAAAAAAGCTAATTAATTACCAGCCAAAAGAGATTTATAAATTAAAAAAAAAAAGTTTACCCTCCTGAACTACTTAAAGCATTTGGTGTTTACCATTCTAAGCTATCTCAAACAAAACATATCAAATAAATAAAAGTTTTGGAGAGTACGAATTAAAAAAAAAATGTACGTGCATTTTTTCTGAACTTTTCTTACCTTTTCCATCTAAGTTATACAGCATACAAAATGACAGTTCCCCTTATTCACTTGACATTACTGTTAGCAATGATGAATGTTTCCATGTGTTGAAACAGAAGATGAATCAGAAAGGGAAGACTGTTATAAGGACAAAGTTAAATCAGCATTATCTTGTCTCCCCATGCATGTAACATTGAATAATATATCATTCTATTATGAAGTGAAACACTCTCATTATTCTTTGAGAAAATAATATATTATTTCATGGAAATGGCATTCTTCAACTCCATTAGATGGGAAAATATATTCTGAAGATGCAATGGAAGTTTTGGATCAGTAATGCAACTTTTAGTTTAAGGGAAGAGGAGGAAATAGTTAAAGCAGACTTAGGTAGATTGAATGTAAAATAGTTTTTTTTTAAATAAAAATTGTTAAACAGTAAAAAAATAAAATAAATTAAAAGTGAAAATCTGAAGGGTTGTACTTTTAACACATTGACTTAATGGCAGACCAGAGGTTTTCAATTTGTTGACAGCTCCTTAATTGACCAGTATGGTGCCAGTTTGCCATCCACTACCAACCAATTCCAGTTGGCGGGTCTGATATCACATTGTGGAAGTGTGCATGACAAATAGCAATACAGAGTTCCTCATCAATCTGTCATGCAAGACTGAATACATAATCAGAACATGCCAGTATCTGCTAGAGATATACTGGAGCTCAGGCATTCCATAAATCCCACCAAATGCAACCATTGTACAATTAGGTTTCTCTCTGAGTTTGGATAAACTGGATAATGCATGAGTTCTAGGATGGAAATCCTTAATTAAAATCTCTACAATTAAACTATGGATTACACTGGGCCAGCCAAATGTCTTCTAGCTGGAGAAGCTCTTTGGGGTTGGCCTATTGGTGGTCTATTGACAAAGCAGTAAGGGTATATAAGTTTGCATCTGAAACTAGGACCTCTCCCCCTGCTTTATGGGATGAAGGGAGTAGTGTCTGAAATAAAACAAATTAAAAAGCCCTACTTACCCCTATCCAGGTGGAGAGAATGAGATCCATCCAAGAGGATAGACAATGGAAATCCCTGTCTATTAACTTGACAGTGAAAGGGTGCAACCTGTGTTTGATTTTGATTTTTTCCCCCTATGTCTACAGTTGTGCAAAGTTGAACTCACATTCTTGGACCACTGTCTATTGATGAGAATTAATCTTACAGTAACATTTGTTGCAAAAGTAAAATGCTTCAATGAGACAGAGAGCAAGGCGATGCTTTGAATAGAATTATTGCCCTTTATTAAGCGATTTGTTTCCATTTTCTGTTCTGCTGTTTGTGTACAGTGCAAGGAAACGTACCATAAGTATTTTGATTGGCTACACTGTTGGACTTGCCACTGGGCAATCGTCCAGTTGTCTGGTGCCCAACAGTGCTCTCCACTGTAGCCTTTGGTCACATCCAAATATTGATTTGCCTTAGAGTGCAAGGACCATGTTTACTATTCCAGACCAGCTCTAACTGGATCTGAATTCAGCTAATGATGCTTCCCATTTCTATCTTTCTATGCATATAATAATTTTTTTTCCTGGAGACAGCACCAAGCTGAGCTAAAATTAGATTTGTATTTCACTCTTTATTTAGCTTAACAAGCACATAATATTCCTTTATTTGTAGCAACTGTAAACAAAACTTGGCTTCCTTGACAATGAAATAAATGGTTTTATTAGCACTTCTTACTGTGAAACACGTCAGCTCAGCTAGTGGAGGTCTTAATCACATGAAA
The DNA here is from genome assembly GCA_009364415.1 of Spea multiplicata. Classification (NCBI taxonomy): domain Eukaryota; kingdom Metazoa; phylum Chordata; class Amphibia; order Anura; family Pelobatidae; genus Spea; species Spea multiplicata. Next base: position 14,149 of record VKOC01002200.1, on the reverse strand, counting down.
AGTGGTCTCCAAAGAAAATAAAAGGTAAAAACCTTGTTAAGCGACTGTACAGGGGACACACAAAGAAAAATTGAATTATTTTTTAAATGGCTATTGGGCTCACAGTTCCAGAAATGATGTGATGTTTATTTTTGTTTCCCTTTTTTTTAGTCCACATGCCATTTAATTTGCACTTATCTTTTCAAATAGACTGTGTCGTCGTTCTTTAATCTCCTAAACATTTTCAGTAAATCATTTTTCGGGCATCAGTGAGAGTTGGAGGTATAGCTGTCTCCAGTGTGGACCTTTCTAACACAAATGATAAAGGCATTGACCTAGATACTCTAGATAAAGCCTTGCTCTCCCGGATCCCGGGGTCAGTTTTGTCTTTCTCTAGAGAGGTGAGTAATGTTTGGGGCATTTAAGATTTCAAGCCCAGGGCCATGCATAACTAACCCATGTCTCCAAGGATGGCTAGCCCCTCGCTTAGAAGAGGGATTACTCTGGGTCCCCTCTCCTGCAATACTGAATTTACATAATATACGGAATTTAATTGCGCTATATAAAACAATAAATAATAATAGGGATCTGTAAGTTGGAGGGGAGCATATAGGGGGGTATAAGGCATATCAGAGGGGCAGATTGGTAAATAGAGGGAATAAGCCATATCTGGGGGGCAGAGTGGTAAATAGGGGGATATAAGGCATATCTGGGACAGATGTGCATAACTGGGGGGCAGGTTGGCAAATAAAAGGAAATCATTTTTTTTTCAATCATAGTTTTTTTTATGAATGCATAGTTTATATGTGAATTAATATGTATCAATAAAAGATTTCTTATATTCAGGTTTTTTCTTTTTTTCTAAATTAATATTCACATTTTGGGGGGTCATCTTATAATCAGGGTCGTCTTATAATTGAGCAAATACGGCATTCATCCATACGTGTGTTACTCCCCAAATGACTGGAAGTTTTACCAAGCTTTTTGGTAGAAGCCAGCCTCCCATCCAATAAGAATGCTTTGTGTATGAACTGGTGAAAAGGGGAGGGGCCAGAGAGAGAGAGAGCGAGAGAGAGAGAGAGTGAGGAGGGATTTGCAGGGAGTGGAGAAAAAACCCTTTTGTACAGTGCTATGGAGTATGATGACAATAAAAAAATACTACTACTAATAATAATAATAATAAAAAACAGAAGAAAAGGAGTCTGTCCCTGCTTGAGCCAGCAATCTAGTATCAATTGCCCAGAAGGAGCAAAGCATTAGCTGGAAAGACCGGATCCAGTCCAGCCTGAGTAAAGCGACAAGAGGCTGCTTTCTAGAAAAGAGGAGTAGCAGCCAGTATTTCCCATGATATTCGGCGGGGACGCCCCGACAAAAGCGGGAACTGCCCACCGACATCAGCAGAACCACTGACTTTCCTTGCGTGCAACTAGTTTTCCATGTCAACACAAATAAAACAATGTAAGATAGTTGATTGCAGATTCCTTTACACTCCCATTGGCATATCATACCCTACTCATATTAAGCATTGGTATCACATTATGTCATCAAAGGCATGGCCACTGAACATGTACAAATCATGTTTCACGGTAAAATAAGCACTGCATATGGGTAGGCAATGCTGTGTTATGATATAGGCAAGTGCCACATACTGTAATTCCTGGTCAAGACTGATCCATTTATATCAATGCAACCAGCAAAAATGTAACATATAACAACATAATATTAGATAAATCACATGCCACTGAGGTGGAAAAAGTTTGCACTTCGAGACATTTCTCCTGATGTCAGTGGGCACGTCCTGGCCACGTCCTGCAAGGGTAGGATCCAGGTAGCTTATGCCCCCCCCCCTACCAGTCCAGGCCCCTGGAGAAATTGCTTCATGCGCTCCTTGGTTGACCCAGCCCTGTCCTATTCCTTCTTCTACTGAGCTGTGATATATAATAACATTTCAGTAACTGGAAAGGTGTAACTATATGGACATGAACCCACTTATAACATGATTAATAATGATTACTAGATTATTAATTACTAGATTCTATATATCCAAACAGGGAAATGAGTGAAAGTATTTTAGTACATGTTTTCCAAGTGTATTTATTTATGTAATGGTGACTCTTTTTTTAAGGCAGAAAATATAATATAATACTTTTTCCAGAAGTAGATACTCAAAATGACTTACTAAATTATTAATTTGCAGATATGCTGCTAGTATGCCACAAAACTTACAATTTTGAAGATAAATAATATGATTGAAAGTTTGTTTCTGGCAACACAATATTTTTTCTATTACAAAGTTATATTTTGAATTACTGGTTCCCATGAAATAAATACTAATGAGATTCTTTTTTTCTATATTTTCCATATATGATTCACAGGTCATGTGTATTGAAGAAATCTATTATCTGTGCATTAGACTTGTGCATTTGGATTTGTACAAATTTACATTTTCACAAACTGTAATTTTTTTAATTCCTACAAAAGTCCAAAAACAAGGAGGGATCTCCAACAAAACAAACTCAGTTATCCACGTAGCCTCCGCGCAGACCTTCTCCCTCGATTGGAGGGACGGGAGAGAGAGGCTGCCCCTGTTGTGGGTGCCGTGTAAAAATAATAATAATTATTATTACACAATTATTTTGGCCTTTTGCTAGGCACCTATTCATTTTTTTTATATAATCTGGAAACAGGCATTCATAACATGACCCCAGTGCACTACATGTATAATGTGATGTGTGTCTTCACCATACCTGGGAACTCTCCGGGTTTGGCCCAGAGAACTATGGGTGAAGCACCGGTTCTCCAGTTCTCCAGGGCAACACTCAAATCCTCTGGGTCATATGAGCGGGGTCTTGACAGGCATCACTCCTACCTATTTTCCCTTTAAATGGGGGTGTTTCCCGCAATGTCAGTGGGAATGCCTCCTGACATCAGCAGGACCACCCACCGATGCCAGTGGGACCGCCCGCTGACGTCAGTGAGCAGTCCTACCCGTAGGTATGGTCTTCACTAAGTGATATGACATATTGGTATAATGAGGAGCATGGGTCATGTATATTAAATTATGTTAAACGGGCAGATGTTCTTAACTATTATAGCACTAACTATAGAAGTAACATGATACTAATTCATTCATTTGGACACTTTTCTTGCAACTATATGGTCAAAGTAAGCTGTAGCAATACTTTCCCGTGGTTTTTTCACCAACACGTCTACATTGCTGAGGAGTTTTTGAACAGCTTATGTGTTTTGACAGAGAAGTCCAGCCACAATTGGTTCAGCTGCATCTTCTGATTATGGAAATACCCTGCATGCATAAGATTCTTCAAGTATGTTTTTGGAATTTTCAGGACAAAAACCTATGGGTTTTTGCCAATTGGAAATACCCCTTTACTTATATATATATTATATATATATATATATATATATATATATATATAAAGAAAATAATAATGTACCTTGGCATGGTAGACCATGAAGCAATCATCAATGCAGAGTCCTGGCAGAGAGGGACAAGAAGAGCAGTGGTACCAGGAGTCCTTCCTAATACCCTGTTTTGTAGCACACTCTACATCTTTTGTTTGGCACCAGTGTGTGTGTGGGGGGAGGGGGGCTGTGCAAGAAAAATTCATGCCGGTAAGACAAAAGAAATTTTCTTCTCGCAACTTTGGGGTGACTTCCTCAAAGAGAATATCCCTCAGGATTTTTAGTTGGAGTTTAAGGAATTTAGGTGTAGGTGTTCCCAGTCCCACATTTTTTGTACAGCATGTACGTGTACCTTTTTGTACCAGGTTTTGTTCTGTATTGTAGTCAATGATGTACTGAGGTTTTAGGACCTGTGTATCTCACCTCCTCATCTCACACTGACTTGTGCCACGTGTTTGTTATGTATGGTAGATATAAGAAACACATTCTTTTTGTCAGTGTACCTGAGGGCCAAAGTTTGATTGTTGGGCAAAGTGCTAGTCATGGCACACTTCTGTTTGGCATAAGCTAACTGCTTGGGGAAGCCTGTTTGCAGCTGCCCTCCATTGGTTGATGGAAGAGGAGGCCCGTGCCGGTGACCAATAGCGTTACTCGTACGGACCTCTAAAATCCTGGCACCAAAGCTGCTGCATAACTTTTCCACGTTAACCTCGTATTAACCCCTTCACAAAGAATGTACACAAATATTCACCTGAACCGAGCACCGGAACGGGCGAATATCCCTACGAGGACGAAGACGAACACGAAGAGTTGGCCGGCACCCAAGTCTAGTACTAGCTGGTGAGTTATTTAGAATTACTGTTAGCATATGTGAGTGGGTATTAGAGGACGAAGACGAACACGAAGAGTTGGCCGGCACCCAAGTCTAGTACTAGCTGGTGAGTTATTTAGAATTACTGTTAGCATATGTGAGTGGGTATTAGTGTATGGCGTTAGCGTGAGCATGTGTGTAAGAGTGCATGTAAGTAACAGCAAGGGGCAGGTATCAAGTAAATATTACACCCAGGGGCCACTAATCCTTGGCTCGCCCCTTTCCATGATTATTTTGTTTATGTCAAAGCAAGTAATAAACAATACATGTTTTGCATAACTTTTTTTCAAAGCCTCTTTAAGTCTATTGGTATTGTTGATTTCATTGCACAATATTTTTGTTTTCTATTTACGTGCGCTAAGAGAGTTTCTAACTAATCATCAACCACCATTTTCCCTTTAAACTATCCGGATGACACTTATGCTAAACATAGAGTTTTGATAAATAAATATTATTAGTTTTTTTTTTCTATTGTTTACCAAGGCACTGTCAGAAACTTTTTTTTACAGTCTAAGTAATGACAACAATTCTGTTATTCTCATTGAAGTGAATAATGGAACAGAGAGGAGCTAAATGATGCAGACTGGCAGAAATAGAACGCCTGAAAACATTAATAAACTGCATAACTAATATACGTGCAAATGAAGCTTAATACATTTTTCTGACAGGCAATTATTTTGCAGCATTTTAATGGTATTTTGTTATACCAGTTCATGGATTTCTGGTCTAATGCATTCCTGACTTCTAAATACACAGTTAAATTATATATATATATATAGAAACATACACATACTATGTATTTGTAAATATGTAAAATGACACTTAGTGTTGCATCTCTTTATATTATAGTTCAGTACAATTAAATATATATAATAATATTTATAGATTAACACATGCAAATACATGCATTAGGAACCCACCATATTTCCCATGTAAACAGCCATCTTACCTGTTCAGGATTTGCATGATTATTCCACTCCCTTGGGCGATGCCAGAGGAGGTCCCTGTAGGCGACCAATAGGCTCATTCGCACTGCCCTGTAACCCCTGACGGCGGACCTGGGGATTTCAGCTTCCGTCAAGGCAGCGAAGACAAGGTAAGCTAGATGGGGCCGGGAAGAGTAGTAGCCAAAGACGATCACGAAGATCTTCGTGGTGTGTGTCATCGTCTTCCCCTACGTTTTACTGCCGCCGTCTTCTCTTCGTCGTGTCTTCAGAATGAACACGAAAACGCACTCTTCGTGTTCGTTTTCATGTTCCCCCGAAGACGAATGCACAAGTCTGATATATTATCTTGTGGATGCGATACTGCAATAGTGTTGTCCTTTTTTGTGTGCAAGAACCGAAATATTTTACATGTAAGATTCTCCACTTAAATTTAAAATGTTATCATTTCATATGATATAATGGTTGCATGCTGGGAATTTTTCTCGTGAATTATTATATTATGGATCATATGGATCCTCTATAATGTATAACAAATAAAACAAGAAGATCCTTAACATGTTATTCAGGGCATGAGATCATGTGACATCATAAACAGCACTGATGACCTTGGGCAAATGGTGTTATGGGTTTTTTACTGTATATAAAATATTTAACCCTAAACCTCGTCATGGAATTATTTCCATCCCAAATAAAAATATTCTGTCCTGCAAAACCACTTCCAGTTCTGCAGACTATGAGACGGCCAGCATCTCAGGGCATATCCTTAATAATTATCTTCCGACAAGGTAGACGTAGTATTATCCGTAACTAGAAACAAGAATGTTCTGACAGATAAACCTATCTTTTTTTATAATTTAAAAAGTTATCATGCGCTCTCTAATTAAGGACAGACCTCTGCATACATATTCTATGTCTCTCTTTTATTATATACCTCTTATCGTGTAATTATTATGCCTTTCCATCATATTTTATTCTGCCTAATTAAACATTTAATAATGGCAGAAATTATTAATATGAGAAATATCTAATTAATTCTAAATTGCACCTACAGACCATTTATACTAAAATGAACTAGTTGCGAGCGTTGTATAGTCATTTTACAAGCTTTTTATTTATGTGTCAAGCCAGTTCATAGAGCTGCTTTTTAAGAGGATCCATGTTGATAGAACCAAGCTAAAATGTGTTTTTAATGCAACAATTAACATTTAAAAACGAAATACAGATTTTGTTTGTGTAATAGCATAAAATATATTATACTAGCTTTTTACTTCGTATCTAGAATGCCAGCAAAAGTATGAGAACATCTGAATAAAATGGTGGTTTTCTAAATAATGAAATATGTGCCTTAATGCCTTTATCAACATTTTTTTGTGTGTTTTCTACAATGTTTAGGATCAGAAAACCAAAGTGGTTCGATAATGCAACCTATCCTCCCCTAGCCTAAAAATGTAGGTCTGTTTCTTCCATTTCCCCCGTGGGTTAATTCTTTTAGTACCCCTCCACCATGAAATGGTCTTGAAAGCTTATGCAACTTTACATCTTTTTCTACATTGGCTCCATAAAACCGTTTGACTAAAGACTACATAGTCTTCACTTGATCCCTTTAGATTCTACTTGGATTAACGATATCAAAGAATGACAACTGAGGCTTTTCTCACTAGAATATCTACATTGAAATGCCTGCTTGAACACAGATGGCGTTTACCCCTGATATGTCATGGGCTGTTATTGTGGACATTTGGTTGCCTCTATTGGCTAATCATTATAGTAAAATCTTCTCCATGGACTATTATGGGTTAATATTGGAATAGTCAGGGTCAGCTCAGTGCTAAAGTTCTCAGGTATTCACATTTTAAAAAATATGGTGTATAACAGAGGCTAAAAATGAGAAATCGGCGGTATTGGTAGATAAATCACCAAGCATAGTAAACAAAAATGCAAGCACATGCCAAATGGCGTAGACAAAGAAATAAAGAAATCATTTCTGAAATGGGGCTTTGTTGTTTCATGGATTTCTGAGAAATGTACTAAAACACTCAACTGTTTTTAGTCACGAGAGCCAAAAGACCGCTGGTCTGTATAATATAAATTTGTTGTAAGGTCTTTAATCCATTCTTGATGGTTTAATCAATAAAGCGATTGTTATGCATTAGCTTGTATGCGAAAGACTGCACACAGGAATTGTTCACATGCACTTATAATGGAAATCATTACGTGCGAATAAGGGATCCAGGATCCAGAGGCTTAGGGTTGACTAAAAAATACAAAATTTGCACAAGTTGGTTAGAAGTGCATTTTCTCCAATGCAGACTTGCATTTACAATTGCAAAAACCATTCAAATCTTCCATACATTCAACTGAGAGTTGAGTTAATGTTAGTTACAAAAGATGCCTTTTCCTTCTTATTGCAGTGTCTGCTTGTTGAATTCAGCACTATAGATGATTAACACATTGTTTTTGTTACAAAAACAGAAAACCTGGAATAGCACCATTAGGAACAGATCACTGAAAACCTTCCGTATAAAGGTTTTTACCAGATATGGGAAAATAGTGACGCAATGGATAAGTACGTTGGACCATCTGAAGCATCTGCTTCATAAGGGTTTTTTCCTCTGGATCAACACAGTAGGGACACAATATGTATATAGGTTGAACTTGATGGACTTTGGTCTTTTTTCAACCTTATGAACTATGTAACTATGTTACTATGTTACCATTGGTGAGAAGGAAGTAGTGGTCTTTACCTATGACAGCCACCAAGGTTTGTATGGCTACTGGAACTTTGCTGATCTACTAAAGTGCAAGTTACTCAGGGAGTCAACAAACTTCTTAGTCAGGCATAGCCAAGGATCTAGTTCATTCACAATCACAAAGTCAGGCATAGCATAGTTCATTCACAATCACAAAGGTAAAGCCAAAGGTCATCACAGGGGAACACCAGAAAAAAAAAGACATTCACACCAAGCCAAAGGTCAATACCCCGGAGATCAGGAATAAAAATGAATACTTCTAGAGAAGAGGAACCAAACTTCTCTAATGACTGGGGCAGGGCTGGGTACTTCAGTTTCCTTTCTTGTTAGGATTAGAGGCGCTGTTTACGATGGAGAAACAAGACTTTATGGACTTCATGTCTACAGGTGATTTGAATTTCTTTACATGCATGCGCTTCCTTGGCTTAATACATATACAAAAACATATTTTGATCAGAATTAAATCAATCAAGTATATTGATGACATAATAATCATAATAATTATTCAACATCATCATAGTCATATATATATATATATATATATATATATATATAATATATATATATATATATATATATATACATACACACATGCCATTTGTCACTTCTCAACGCAGAGCACAATTCTACCAAACAGAACATGCGCAGGGGTAAATGAAAGTATACAATTTGTATATAAGAGAGGATAATGAAATGCCATTTCATATTTAGCCATTTATAAAAACAAAAAGATTACAGATTTTGCCTTTGTTTTGTCGTGTTAGTGTATGTTTTGACAGAGGCATTATCTGTTTTAATACATAAAGATACAAGCAGTGAGCCAGTCCTCCGCTCACAAATTAGTATGACTCTTGTGTCAGACTCGGCATCACAAAAACACTGATGAGTTTCATTAGTATTCCTGGCTTACTCTTCGAAGCATTTTCATGCCTCGCGAGGTGAATATAAAAGTGATACTGTAGCATTACAAAGCCGAAGTCAAATGTGCTCAGCCTAGAAAAATATAATATTGGAAAATGTGTTCAGCAAAGTATTCTATTTTTACATGTAAATCTCAAAGCTCTACTCATTAAGGCTGTTCAGAAAGGTTGTCTTGCAATAAAATCACACTTCCTTCCTTTAGGATCTCATACACGCAGATTGTTACTCATATAGTTTGTTACCCATAGTTTAAATAAGAAGCCATTATGGCATTTTTATGATTACTGTAAGAATGATGTTTTTCTAGCCTACAAAGCATGTAGATCACCATAAAATGCATGCAGTTAAATTCCTACATTAATTGTGCTTTTTGAGATGTAGTAGTAAAAAGTCAACGGAAGTTACATTTCCTCAAGAAAATGCCATGAAATCTCGAAAAACAGCTAGAGAAGACTTATTTTTCATGTGAAACAAATCTTGGCCTTGTTTTGTTTGTGCTATTTGGCCAAAAAGCCGTAACTAATTCACATTTATGCAGCAAATCGCCATATTGTAAATTCATCGTATTTGTGTTTTAGTGCTTTTTTTAGGTTCTAATTAGGAGATTTATAATGTGCCTACAAACACTTTATAAAGGTTCTTGTATCAGTGATATGTTTGAAACTAGGACTTATTTTCTAGATGTATCTTGGTTGGTGAATATGGTGTGATTTTAGAATATATTGTCAAAATTATATATTTTGATGATTTTATACATATTTATCTGTTTGTTAGCCTCTATAATGGGGACAGAAAAGGAATATTTTTCTACAAAGCTTCTCCTATATTCTTTTGGTGACGGTTCCTCAATCTGCACCATCTCCACCATCTACTAGAAGCGTCCTTATCATTCATTCACTTTCTTCTTGATGTGCATTTAATGTGAATGGGTTTGGAAGAATCATAACACAGTTCAGTGTTAAGAAGACATCACTTTTTAATGCTCTCACCGATAGCCTATTGGCTAGGAAATGTAAAAGAGTTACCATAAAATATAAAATACATCTTATCTCCTTCTAAGACACCATAAGGATTAAAACTACAAACATGGCAGCTGGTTGTGCTGCTCCACTTGTGTTTCTCTCTCCTGTGTGCTCATATAATTCTGTGACAATTATACTGTACTGGGACTGAACTTTTTTCTTTGAAACTCACATAAACAATCTGTGTAAATCATGGCTCCATTTAAAAGGTGCTCTGAAAATGGCCTCTTAATCTGTTCCCTCTGAACTGCTCTGGCTGTGTGATAATTTATGACTTTACAGCAAGGGCATTTGAAGGTCTTCTAGTTTGAATTGTACTGAGAGTAGTTGCTAGAGGTCAACTACTGTGATGCAATACATAAAAGCGCACCTCAATCAAAGACTTACGGTAGAACCTAAGAATGAGATGGACACCTGCGGCTTTGGGTTGTGTTGACAGGTCAACTGTGTGCTTTTTGTGCTATTTCATTGTCGCAATTAATAAAATATTGGTGAAAAGTGAACTACTCACATAAATAATTGAGTTGCAAAATTCAGTATTATCAATTATTTAATTAAAGGACCCTGTTGAAATGAATCCTAGATCTTTCCACCTAGAAAAGCAACAGTTAAGCCTACAGGCTCGGATATAATTTTCTAGGCATTTTCTCACTGTGCATCATTAATCTAAATTGAATTTTGCTTCATTAAGTTCCACAGATCGTTGCATTGACTTGCACAGGTGTGAAGGGTAGAAAATTAAACAAAGCTTACTAGAAGATGAATTGATGCATTTGTAACCTTACATATAACTAATCAGTGTTGTAATGCATTATGATAATCTCTGGTAGCAAAATAGCATTAATGTACTTAATTTTATTGTTGTTTTTCATAAGAGTTGATCTGAGGTTGGGGTTTCATTTTGTTTAAAGGCTGGTTGTATTTGCTTTCATCATGTATTTTGAATAGGTACAAGGCTTATATTGCATAATAGCGAATCTTTTCATAATTATTATAGATATGAACATATGTATGTAAGTATAGACAATTTTTGTGATACTTTTACTTGATAAATTGCCTTCCATGCTTGCATATTGCATCCTTGCTTTTATAGTAAAGAGACTATATGGTCAAACTTCCAGACTATCAGGAAGCTCATGTGCCGGGATGTAGAGACAGTAGCTTGAAGGTAGCTGCTAGATTTGTATTAGGCAGCTGTGCACGAAGCCAAAACCCTGGAACCACCATAATAAAAAGATGTATAATATATGAATATAGCTTGGAATCAGTATTAAGTTGCCGAATGGAAAGGACAGATGATGAAGGAGTTCCATCTGGCCAGTTAGAAAACATATAGGTGAATAACCTAAAACACCTTTTGCATCATTCTTCATACCATGTTCAGCCACTGACAACTTATCTCAATTAATCTTCTCTACAATGGACATGTATCCACATTAAATGAACTTTTAAGGGCCATTGAAAGTATATATAAAGCCTAATCTGCTGAATGGATCCTGCCATCTTGACTGGATGACACCAAAGATTTGAACATCTGTGGTATGAAAAAATGACTACTAGCAATTACTCTACAGGCAAGAGCATGCGGCCTGTGGCACTAGAAAAAAAGACTGGGCTACTCTCATCTAGTCTGCAATAAATTTGTTTTTTTTGTGTACTGGTGTTGAACAGGGGTTCAGGAGGATCACAAGCTAGCAGTAGACTCTCCTAGATAAACTAACCGCTTCCCTGGCATTCTGGAATACCTACCTCCTTGTAAACTCAAGCCCTTACCTACCTAAAATGAAATAGAACTGTAAATGAGCTAACTACAGATTTTGGTAGCATACCAAGTCAATTTGAATCAACTTAACCTGATAACTACCCTGGTTTGACCATCCAAATGGTCCACGTTATGGCGTAGTTGAGTAGCGGAGTGCTTTATTGGTTTCCAGAAAGCCAAGGTAAACAGACGTTCCTTGGTCTTGTCTGAAATTCAGGATAACCTTAGTAGGCTTGGTGCTTTGGGGGACTAGAAAGCTCATTGAATTCTGCTAGCACTTGTTTCAATTGTTGATGAGTGATGAGTCTTTTATTTTAATGTTTTTATTAATTATTGTAAAAAAAATATCTGCATGACTACATTAACAATTTTGAAAATTCTGGGCCTGTTGATCATCAAAAAAAGCATGATGAATGGGCAGCCAAGGCAATAAATCATTCTATGGTGGTGATTATTATATTTTTATATTTTGACAGCATAAAGCTCTTACTGTCAAGAGAATGCATTGTGCATAGTATAAATTGACAAGCTTACTTTGCCTGCAGGTACAAACGACAGATACAATTGGAGTCTCCTTAATCCTAGATTTTAAGAAAAATAACTTTTAGGTAAAATATATTAGATGTTCTTAAATTTCTCATCTCATAGACACCTGGCTAACAATTACTGGCATAAAATTGATGTCACTTTGAAGAATATGTCTGCGGTATTACACGTTATTTTGTAAATTGTGTCAATGGCAATTAAAAGTAGAAATAAACCTGAAGCTTGATTTAGAAAGTCTCTTTTTTAAGGTTTACTTATTGTTCTTTTTTAAAAAAAAAGCTTCAAAAGGTTCAACGGTGCTGATTTTCAGTATGGTGGCCACACCAAGTTGGAGACCACATTGATTTTATTGACAGATTTAAAGAAGCAAAAGTTGAAAGATATCATCAGCATAATATTACATAATGTTGACCGTCTGGAAACAAATACTGTTTTTTATTTGGCAAAGGTAATTACTGGGATTATTGCACTTGCCTTCTTCTCCCCACGCTACATGCACAGGCATTAACTGTTTCCATGTTCCAGGGCTTTCTCCACTAGAGGTTTGCCAAGACACTGGTAGGTAGGTAATGCATTCAAGTACCGTATTTAACACTCAAAAATGAACCTTTACTTTGTAAAATGTCCTAATATGAAAATATTACATCATTAGCGATATAACAATGAAGACGTCCATTGTTGACTCATATTGGTGAATGTTTCAAATGTCTTATTGAAATGCATAGCTCTTAATAGAGTAACGCTCATGAACACAATCTCTCCAGTGGATTATTATTTTCCTGCCCCATGAGAAGAATAAAAATTGCCTTTTCAAATCTGTAGGGAGAAACTGAGAAATATAATTTTACTGGATTAACAGCACGGTACTGTTTCAGAAATTTCCCTAGACAGTGGCTTTAGTATTACATATCTATGAATTAGCAATTTTATTCACTTATATGATGTACATGTTTAATTATATTACTGCCTTTCATTTCACATTACAGTTTTTGATAAAATGTAAAAAATATATACTTAAATTTCCTAATGAACAGTTCATAGTGACATCGTGCTTTATATACAGAAATACATAGCGGGACAAAATAGCATTAACCCTTAAAGAAAAATATTAGTAATATAACAAAATCCATGTCCTCCAAGACCTGTGGACGGTTATTAAATCACTTCAAGAGGGTAACAACCCCAACTATACCACCTCTACCCGTCAGATGGATGCAACGGTTAAAATATATTGATATATAATGACACAAAGCTCATTCTGTTACTCCCATTTAACACCCGATCATCAGAGCCGGCCTTAGGTGTTCTGGCGCCCTGTGCGGACTACTCGTCTGGCGCCCCCCCCCATCCCAAAAAAAGAAAGGAATCAAAACTTGTAACAAAACCCCAATCACTATATACTACGCCAAACATTGATGTGGTGTAGGCCTACCACTTCATTGTCTGGCTTAGTAGTAGGGATGCACCGAAACGAATTCTGGACTGAAACCAAAAGTGCAGCATTTACCTGGCCGAAACCGAATATGACCCCCCCCACACACCATAACACATAACAAAACAATTAAATAACAATATTTATATATATATATATGATTAACAGCAATCACATTCTTATCATGCCCGCAGATTCCAGGATGTACTCGCAGACTACTTGGCATGATAGGAGTATGATTGCCCTATGTACCCCGTCTCACTCCATTCTCCCTATCTACCCCCTCCTAACTATCTACCCTCTCCCTCTTTGAAGTTCACTTACCTTTCAGGAGTCCTGCGGTGGGGGTGCAAGGCCTCTGTCTCCCAGCTCTGCCACTGTATGGAACAGTAAAGAGTGATGGGAGTTATGATGTATATATAATGAAAAATTCATTGGAAATGGTACAGCATAACACCCATCACTCTCACACACTTACCAATTCACACACATATAC
>VKOC01002197.1:0-74971 GCA_009364415.1 Spea multiplicata | reverse complement strand
AAAAATACACACACAAAAATATTACTGCAAACTTTGCATGCACACATTTTACCACCAGCATTTTTTCAAAGAGTTAAAATACCAGCATTTAAAATACCCTGTAGTGTCTAGTTTTGAAAAATATATGGTTTTGTTGGGCACACTGAAATGGCCTGGCTCAAAGATGTACCAAATAGGGCATGGGCAGTGGATCCCAAATGCCAAAGTTCAACATTGAAAAAAGCGCATGCCCCAAATGTGGCCCTTTTGCCCCCAAACAGCCAGGCAAAATCATTCATGTGAGGTATCGCTGTACTCAGGAGATGTTGCTGAACACATATTGGGGTGTTTTATGATAGCGACATATACCAGAACCTGTTTATTCATACCTGAAATAAAATGTGTGTGAAAAAACAAATGCAAAAAAAATTACTACCATAAAGTTTGACAAAGGCTGATGGTAGAATAAGTGCTTGGAAAGGGTTAAAATACTAGCATTTGGAATACCTGGTGTCTAGTTTTCAAAAATATAACGGGTTTATTGGCACACTGAAATGGCCCGGCTCAAAGATGTACCAAATAGGGCATGGGCAGTGGATCCCCAAATGCCAAAGTTCAACATTGAAAAATGCGCATGCCCCAAATGTGGCCCTTTTGCCCCCAAACAGCCAGGCAAAATCATTCATGTGGGGTATCGCTGCGCTCAGGAGATGTTGCTGAGCACATATTGGGGTGTTTTGTGATAGTGACATAAACGAGAACATTTTAATTCATACCTGAAGTAAAATGTGTGTGACAAAACAAATGCAAAAAAATGACTACCACAAAGTTTGACAAAGACTGGTGGTAGATATGGTGCATGGAAAGAGTTAAAATACTAGCATTTGGAATACCCTGGGCTGTCTAGTTTTCAAAAATATATGACTTGATGGGGTAAATTGCATTGGCCGGGTTCAAAGATACCCGAAATGGCACATGGGGGGAAGAATTACCAGATTTGGAAAAAATGGCTTTGAAATAGCAAAACGCTACCTGTACTTATTGCCCCATAATGGGTAGAAAAAAGCAAAAAAACATTGGGTATTTCTAAACTCAGGACAAATAGTAGAATCTATTTAGCAGGTTTTTTCATTACCTTTTATAGATGAGTAAAAGATTTTTCAACTAAAAGTTAGAAACAGTCATTTTTTCTAAATTTTTCACCATATTTTATAATTTTTTTAATAGTAAATAATATGATACAATCAAAACAATGTCATCTAAAGAAAGCCCTTCTTGTCCTGAAAAAAACAATATCTAATGTGTGTGGGTTCAGTAAACGGGAAAGAAGAAAATTACAGCTAAACGCGAGCAGCGCAGAAATGTTAAAAAGGCCATTGTCACCAGGGGAACAAACAGTAAAACCAGCCTTTGTCACGAAGGGGTTAATAGACTCATTAGAGTGTTTTACATGTTCTGCATTTTGGTTATTTATTAACAAGAATAGGAATAATAATATAACTAAATACATAGTTTAAATATATATATCTGGGAAGTAGAAATGTACAATGCTTTTGAGGTCAATTTTTTTTGGTGGGGGGAATTTCACCAGCCTTCCCTCCCACACACAAAAGGAAACAACATCCACCATACAGTACAATTATATGCCAGGGAATGATACCTCTGCTCTGGTAATTTGGTCCAGGTGGTTGAGAAGAAGGGAGATAACTCCAGGGCAGGAAAGGAATTAGATCTTATCTTTCTTATGGCAAACTTTTTTTTGCAAAGTATTTCCAAAACCACTATGCTAATCCCAAACAAAACCACAAGGTATGGGTAGTTTTACATTAATTAACTGTAAAAGCTCCGATGGTGACACTTCCCCTTCAAGACAGAAGACTTAATACAACTTCACTATCCATTGCACACTGATAACCACACAGTATACCTTAATAACAGAGCTAGATTTCTAAGAGAATAATGAATGCTCTGAAAGACTCTTTGCTGTATAGTAAATGATCATCTCCACCAATAAGCACTCTCAATTTCCCCTTTGCCCTCCTAATTACTATTACTACTTACAGTGATTATGCTTGAGAAGCAAGGCTTTTTAGATGTCACATTTCTTATAATTGCACATATAAAACCATACAATGAGGGAAGAAATCTGTGTTAATGCAACTGTTATAATTATATTCACCTTGTACATTTCACTCATGAAATGAGCTGTATTGACTATTAATATAAAAAGGTTTTAAAAAATACGCTAGTCTAAACATTACATATTGTTTTATTACATTTCCTTCCTTAAAAAAAGTGTTATGGCTTAGTTAGAAAACTCAGCGGTTTTAAATATTATTTAACTCATCTTGTGATACTCAAGGTACTAATTTTTACAACTCAGGTTTCCATATTAAAGTAGAGTGGGGTATATTGTGTTCTGGCCATTTAAATATTAAGGTTTGGTCATGGGAACTACACTGGCTCAGGTACAGTAGCGTACTTGGGGTGGCGGGATAGGACAGCCCCAATTTTCACTGATAAGTCAGGTGCCACACACTAGCTCATACAGGCCCAGAGTCTCCTGGGAATTTCCTCTCTTTACCTTCTTTGCCGACCGATTTTATGTCCATGTCCCATTTCCAGCAGCACCGCTTCTTCTCTTGTCTCTTCTTTCTTCTGTCTTCTTTCTTCACCCACTTCTCCCTGGTAAAAGCTCCCAGAGTACTACCCAGAGAGCTGTGGGGAAAAAAAAGGGAAATGGAAAAGGTTGGCAGAGAAGGTAGGGCAACATTGAGAGAGAGAGCATGTGTGAGTGTGAGACAGCGTGAGTAAGAGGGAGTAAGGGTGAGTGAGAAGGTGGTGAGTAAGAATGATTGAGAGCATGAGAGAGTGGGAGTGTGGATGTTTTTATGTTTTAAAGTGTGTGTGTGTGTGGTGGGCAAATATAACACCCTCTACTACTACTCTACTCTGCTCAATTAGGTGAATTCACCTGTGCTCATGCATTGATGAACGCTGACGTATACACCTCCAGAACAAGTAGTTTTCCTTTTTTTTAATCAAATGTGGCGTATATTTCAAAGCAAGCTGCTAACTAATGCTTGGGGTAAAAAAAAATCCTATAGAAGAAAGGCTTTGGAGTTTTCCCTCTCATTAGGACTAGTCTGTTTAAGTACTTAAAGCCCGTAGTATGAATAAACTTTGTTAGAGACTTAAAAAACCCCTTTTTCCCAATTAAACTATGTCGCACCACACTGTAGAATTTAATCAAATTATCCAGTGGTCACCTCTTTATACCAAGTGTTACGACACCACATCCAACCAGAATCATTATAGAGTTTCTTTCTGACTCATTTACGCGAATGTTTTTATTAGCTTTAGCTATATAATTTGCATGAACTACAAAACAGCCTTTAATTTATTCATCCATTAAGTTGGTTTTGAAAGTTTCCCATCTGGAGTGCACGAGCACCTACTGTATGCCTGCTAACTGATAGATTACATATTCTGAAAGCTACTTGTGGAAATAACCAGAAGGCATGTATATATATCCACTGGAAAATAAACAGAATGAATGGTATCTGTAAGACAACGCAGTATATTGAGTGAACCTACTGCTTTCCCCTTTGCTTGTATAGTGTATTTCCATGTTTACAGATTTTATCTTATAAAGAAGTACATTGAAATGATTTCACTGCTATCCCTTGGAATAACAGCGCACAAGAAAGAGGAGTGATATAATTCATATAGTAGATGAATGATGGATAGATGATTATTACTATCTTTTATTTGTATAGCGCCAACAATCTACGCAGCGCTTAATACAATACATATATTCAAGGGGTATGACAAGACGAGAATGGCCCTGCTCGCAAGATTACAATCTTGAGGGATTGATAGATTGAGAGTAACGTACCTAGGACCTCCAGTCTCTGGGTGAAACCCACTCACTCTCCGCTTCCATATATATATATATATATATATATATATATATATATATATATATATATATATATATATATAAATGATTTTATTTTCTTTGGAGTTGTATCATTTTAGTATGCTTTAAGTTATACCACTAGGGGGCGCATTTTCTACAAATTTCACCTATATGGAACCCATAACTAATACAAGGAATCCTCTTGTGTACACATATTCTAGATGTTTGAGTAATTTATCACAATGCTTATTCTAATCTTATCGAGTGTTTTTTTTGCTAGGAACATGCTGATTATGTGTATTAAACATAGTTCTGAAAAACTGGTACTTGTTAAAAAGGCACATAACATACTTTAGGGAAACCGTTGCATGTTTTTGGTTTATAATCCTGTTTATAATCCTGTGTTTATAGCGAAGACAATGAAACATTTAAAACGAAATCGTTTAACTTCAGCTCAGGGTCTTGTGAACGTGCACTTGGCATAACAACTAGCGCTTTCTCATCTCTTACTCTACAGAGAAAAAAAAGCTTAAGAGGTAAAGAAAATGACCTCCATCTGCTCAACATATTGTGTACAATTGTGATGAAGGCCAAAACCTTAAATTACCTTTGCTCCTGGGAGTTTCAAAAGGATAATGATCCTAAGAAAAAGTCTTCACAATACAAGGGAATTAATCATTTGAGCAAAGAATCTACACATGTACCTTTGTAAGAAGCAGGTATACAGAAGTTTTAGTATCTAGCTCAATATTAACTTCTCATAGTAGGTACAAGATGTCCTCAGATAAAGAATAAACTGCTATTAAGGTGATATGTCAGACTTTTACTGAATCTAAGCATAAAATTCTTAAAAAAAATCAAAAAAATCTATGAAAAAGTGCATTTTATAAATTCTGTTTTATCTTAAAATCGTCAGGGCCAAATCTTTACAAATAATTCACAAACTTATCGTAAAATTCACCCCCCCCCTGAAACATTTAGTGCAAAAATGCCACTTTGGTGCAAATACCCGATTCTAAGTTTAGTTCTTAAGATAGCATAAGATAGCCCAAGTTCCTCCCTAGGAGCACCTGCTTTTTGGGGTGCCCATACTTCAAATACAGATAACTGCCTGTGCCATAGAAATATAGAATTCGACTGCAGATACAAAACATCTGCTCTGCACATAATTATTTTATGTGTTTGAATAAGTTTGGGCAACCATCATATGATGGGGTAGCATGTTGAATGTAAAGATTTGCCACGGAGAGAGAACCACTGAAGCTTCTATAAGCAAGATATGTTAGAGACGTAGAAACATAGAACAAGAACCATTTTGCTCATCTAGTCCATCAATTGTTCCTGCTGTAAAGGCTAAAACCTTAATCAGTCCTTCGACTTGTGTTAGATTGACGATAGCCATATCCCTACCCCATGCATGTTTAAATTCCCTCGCAGTAGGTTAATACACTGTGGCAATCTCACCAGGAGCGTGGGTCCGTTGAACAAAGCATTTCTACAGTTCTATGACTTGCAAAGAGTTAGCATAAAAAAAACTGTGGACATCCAAACTTAGAAAGAATATTGATTGTCGTCATGCTTTTTAAGTTGTAAAAGAAGGTTTCAATAGCCTTTTATTGCTTGAAAAGTCCATAGTAAATGTATCTTGCAAGTGTCATTTATTAAAAAAAAAAGGATGCAATAAAATCTCTGCTTCATACGACCTGAGCACTAAAACTTTGTAAATCCTTAGAGCCATTGTCTGGCTGAGTAGAATTTTATAGACAATCTCTGCCAACATTTGAAATAAATGTTCAAGGTTGATGTTTGCATATAAGTCATTTTTCTTCAATTCGTTTATTGTATACAATTAATTGTTAGTATATTTGCATAATTAAACCGTTTTTCCCTCACATCAATATTTTGACATTTATAGAAGAAATGTTATTTTTGAAAGTTTTTTATTACCTTTTCTTCATTTTCATTCTCACACAGCTGGGGCTATCAGATGGCATAACCATGCAACTTTCTTGTTAGCCTCATGGCAAGAAAAAAACATAAAGGTGTTAGTTTTTCTTTAGCGGGGTGGAGGATTGCAATTCTATCTAAAATGAGAGATTTGAGGGGAAAAAAAAGAAATAAATTGATGTCAGCCTTCTCTCAAGGGACCCCTTGGAGCAATGCACTCACTTAGAGGTGAGCTTTACATGAACTGCTGCTTTCATACAGATGGACTGAAAATTGTTTCATTGCTGTAGCTGTGACTCGAAACATTTTTAGATCTATGCAACAAATACCCGATCCCAAATGAAACATATTGAGCACCCTGGGGAGAATGTTTTAGTTATGGTCCGGTCAAGGAATGGTGCTCGGCAACTGATAGCTACATTCATTTACTCTTTTGACATTGTTGCTTAGCAGAAAACATTTTATATATATATATATATATATATATATATATATATATATATATACAGTAGGTGCCAACGTTTTATAATTTAACAAAATGGAAACAGTGAACAAAAAAAGAATCTAAATCAAATCAATATTTGGTGTGACCACAGTTTGCATTCAAAACAGCATCAATTCCTCTAGGTACATTCACACACAGTGTTTTAAGTAACCCGGCAGGTAGAATGTTTCAAACATCTTGGAGAACTAACCACAGTTCTTCTGCGTATTTAAGCAGCCTTGGTTGCCCCTCTCTCCCCATGTAATGCCAGACAGACTCGATGATGTTGAGATCAGGTGGGGGCCATACCATCACTCCCAGGGCTCCTTTTTCTTCTTTATGTTGAAAAATAAGCTGTTTCAGTTTAAAGCTTGATGATCATTAGCACGTGTTTGGTGTAATTTTTTAACCATACTCCTAACTAAATGCCTACAAAATCCCTGACATTGTGCTTGTGTACCCAGAATTGATGCTGTTTTTAGGGTAAAGGCTGGTCACACCAAATATTGAATTGATTTAGATTTGTCTTCTGTTCACTCACTTTGTGTTTTGTTTTGATAAAATATAAACATTTTACTAAAATGCCTGTTTTTGAAAGCATTCCTACTTAATAGCATTTTTAATAGCATCTGTATACGCACTTTATAGTATTAGAGTGTGGTCTTCTCACTAGATGTTCCATACCCCCATCCCTAATCCTTGCAAACCGTATGTTATGCCAACAAGACCCTTGACAGATAAGGTATTGTTTTCAATATCCATTAATGGATTTTAGTGTATGCCTCGAAGCAAAATAAGAAAAGAAATCCTAGGATCACACGTTGCTTAGTTAGAGATTGCCTGGATAAACACATGGCCAGCACATGTCTCTGTGAAGTCCAAGTGTGGACTAGAAAGAAATGGTTGCTTATTATTGCTGTCATACACTCTTCTAGTTTAATTATAATGGGACACATGCTTAAGCTAAGTCAACATGTCTGTAGACATCGGGACACAACATTTTAATCACAGCCTGCTACCTAAGGTTATGGGAGCATCAATGCACTTCAGCTGCTAGTCAGCAAGCCCTGTCCAACTGAAAGCAAGAGTAAAGTGTGAACCTACGTTCCGTACCTATGAACCTCCCGGTGTAGGCCCACTAAAGCTCCCTCTCTTCTGGGGTGTAGCTTTGTGAGGTTTGGGGCTACCCCCAGATAATTAGTGAATGGAGAGTGGAAGGGGAGTAGCTGGAGAATGGATGTGGCCAAACACTGCTCTGGTGCCCATAGAAAGTATAAATTACATTGAGAACTTTTATGAAAATATTAATTCATAACAAATTCAGAAAAACGTGTTGTTTTGTTAGCTTCAGTTAGATGTTTTTACAAAAATACCCCTTTAATATGATGAACATGATACCTCTTACACAAGAGGTATATGAACGCCTGGTTATGCTAGCCACTTTGCAAGCAAATGTATAGATTAAGAATCTAGCTTACCTTTTTATCTGTACTATCAACTTTGTCACAAATATGGCTGCCATGTGGGCCAAATGCAAAGACGTGCATGCCCAGAATCCTCTATGCTTGTTGATAGGTTTGCTTTACAATTCTACAAGTGAATACTGTAAAAAAAGATTACATTTCTTGTATCACGTTGGCCACAAGCCCTTGCGGAGGAGGGATTCAAATTCTCATTTCATTCTCCTTATGACATGGTATACGTCTGAAATGCTCCAAGGTAAAGGGTCAAATAATTTAAGTCACTGCCAGCAAATAACTATTTTTGATGTGTGAGTCTGTTTTATACCGCAAACAAGCAGAAATTTCTATCCCTTCCCAGCGAGTTAAATTCCCACTGCAGCGAGCGATCAATACGCAGGTAGAAGCAGCAATTGCAGGGATTAAAGTCACAGGCGCTAGGGAAGATGAGCACTAGTCTAACCACCCAAGGATCAATGTGCTGACATGTCACACAGCATGAAGGTGCCCCTTAGTTCACTGTCTTACTTTATCATCCTTGTGTCTGGCACAGCAATGCCCAAAGAAGCAGTTCAGACCAGACAAGTATGGCACTTCTGAGACAGTTACAGAACAAAGATCCTTACAGATTAAGATAAGGGTCATGCATGCTTACTTTGAAATAGTGCTCTTTCTTAAAAAAAAAAAAAAAAGAAAATGCAGAGCTCTGTGAAATCCAAGTTCTGTTTGTAGTCTACAAGAACATTTTATGTCACGTATAACTTAAGGAGAGCTGCCAGGAACAAACATACAGAGCAGAGACAGACCACTCACTGATAAAATCATTGCTAATGCTTTCGAGACATAAAATGTTGATTTTTGTCTTTTCTTTGCAACAACCGTTTTATATTTCTACTTTTATTATCTAATTATCAATGCATGTATCTCACCGTAGCTCAACTCATAAGGGAGATTGAGCATCCGGCTCTATAAATAATAAGAAACATTATGTTTTAGGTGATGTGCAATTACAGTAGAAGAGTGTAATCCGGTATACATTGAGCTGTGAAATTCATTTGTATTTCTTTCCTCTGGGTATTTTCTTATACCATTTGGGAATTATGATTTTTTTTTCAAGTTATGTAAAATGAAAAAGGTCAAAAATGATGTAGGAAGTCAGTAATAGGTCATAAGTCAAGAGAACAATGTGAATACTGTATCCATCTATCTGGGTGGAGGATGTGGTACCTAAGCCTTTCCATGCTGTGATCCTTTTTAAACACAGAATTATAGAATTTCATGGCAGATAAGAACCATCGGTTTTTCCCTATGTAAAGACTCAAACCACAACGTTGGTCTTATCTTCAGGATAGCCATATGCCTCTTCCAATGCATATTTAAACAGCGTATTAGCCTCTACTACTTCTGCTGGGAAGCAGTTCCACTTATCTGTCACCCTCTCAGTAAAGTAAAACCTAATCTAAGCCACTGAAGCTCTATTTTTTTGATTATGGCCTCTTGGTCTAACATTTTTCAAGATATAAAAATTGGTGGAAATACCCTGACAAAACATAAAAAGCAACAAGGAATACTCAACAGATATACATTTACAGTGATATAGAGGGATGCAACTGTAAAATGTCATAATCCTGTATGTGTAGCTAAACCTCCTATTATTATACCAAGTAGTCAAATTGTAGATCTCATCTCACAGTGCGGTCTGAATGTAAATCTCATACCACTTTTTTCATAAACAATGTCGACAGTGCAGTCAAACTGTGAATATCAGGTTTTTAAAAAAAAAAAATCAAAGAACCATCTGAATGTAAATCACATAATTTTAGTTGGCATCGTACAGTTGAACTGTAAATCTCATACCGTTTTCCATAGATCATGTCGCAAAAGCAGATAACGTATCTTATACCATGTTTCAGATTCAATGTCACGGTGTAGTCGGACTGTAAATCTTTTTCATATGTAATAAGACAAACAGAATGTAAACGTAATGTGTTTTTTTTCATACACAACTGAGCTATATATATATATATATAAATATAATATATTTAAATTAGAAATAAGAATACAATTCTGCAATTTAACAGGGCTTTTTCCCATCCAAGATGCTTCTTGTCCCTGAGTTTGTGCAGAATTTTTTACACACAATTTGAAGTCTGATCGCGTTCCGTTCGAGGTCCTTATTTTTATTCAGCTGGTTAATTTTGATGGAAATTGGCCAATGCAGGCAATAGTTTGGGCACAACTTTTTTTTTTTGTTCCATTAGACTGAATGAAAAAGGAAGGTTACAAATAATAAGTTTCTCTCCCTGATTTGTAATGAACTCGTTTAGAAATACCCTGGCTTTTCAGTAGCTCCAGAGCCGCTTTAACTAAGTGCAGGCAACCACGTTTTATTTTGATCAGCTTTTGCAGAGCTATGGCTTGTAATTATCATAATCTAACAATTAGCCCTGGCATCCCTTCTCGGTGTTTAATTACCCTGATAAACGGTAATTGAATAGAGGACTAAACAACGAAAACAAAAATACTTCCTGTCTGCTTTATCGTCTTACATTGTTCTGTTATATTGTATACATAGACGGGCGATGGCTACCATTTCCCCTGCTTTAAATTCTACCAGGGTTCCTTCATCTGTGCTTGACCTTGACGATTAATCTCGGCGTTATAGAGGCTTCTGTCTGTACCTGGCTCAAGTTGTAGCATATGTCCAAATCAAAGAACAAACAGATATAAATTAGCATGTAATAAGGTTAATGTACCAAGCAGTGATTCATTATTTTAACTTAAAAATAATCATAATTCTAATATCCCTATTGAGAGTGAAATCATAAAAACAATATCTCCTCCTTTAGTCTTTTAAGACAGTTTTTCTATTTTTCCATCTATCAATCTGTCGGTCCAGATAGATATACGCTATATCCCAATCAAGTTAAATAAATGACATGACTTTCAAGAAATCTTTCTTTTTATTCGGATCATATACTGGGCCAGCCTTTCTTGATGGAGAAGTTCACTGGGGTTGATCCTTTGTACTGTATAGCTCCTACGTTGGTGAATACATCACAGAGAAAGACTTAGTTGCCCTTTGGCTTTTTACACCTGCTGGCTTCTCTCGAGCGGAAACCGCGTTGTGGGACTTACTTTTCCTTTTTTTTTACAAATTATTTTAGAATGCACATTAAAAATACAGATGCGGATCTCTTTTTTTAAACGCTCCATGGTTTAAACTGACATCAGCCAGCATGAAGTCTGAGTTAATATAGTCATTTGTTATTAGCCCATTCTTCTCTAATCAAATGTCATGAATACGTCTTGATTACAGACTTTTGTCTTTTAAACATTAATGAGTGTGGCATCTATGGCAAAAAGTTTAATAGAATTCTTCTGACCTTGCAAATAATAAAAGTAAAGAGATCTTAGTAAAATACATACGATGTACCAAGAATTCTACTAAGCCATAATTATTTTACCATTTTAATTAAATGTTTCTTATCTACCGTCAGTCACTATTAGCTTTTAGTTATAGTTTTGTACTCATGTCTACATTCCTGCAGCATCATGGACTCCCACGGATCTGAATTCCTCGTGATTGATGTGTATCAAATGCAGTCATACCGTTATATGTAGGATCAAGACTGTATTTGGAGAAGAAGTATTTCTAATCACAAATAATTGGCCTCGTTAGAGAATATGTAGAGGTTTATAAAATAGGTTTTGGGGTACTAATAGGTTATATGGTTAATTAAAATGATCACGGATCACTTACTCCAAGTCTGTTACATACTTTTTGGAGTTTGTACATAGAAGTGCGACGAAATGAAGATTTCCCAAAACGGCTTATTTTACGGGCTTAAAAATCCTAGACTCTTTGTGTATAATGCATGGCCGCCACCTGGATGACACATTTGTATGGTCCATACCTGATCAATAGAATGCACTAGAACACATCATCACAGTGCCAGTTATATCAAACACTACTTTAAGTAGAAATAAAGGTGTTGGATATCAATCAAGCTGTGAGGATGTATCCTTGTCTTGTGTCATATTTAACAATAATATAGTTTAGAGCCTATATTACTATACCCTACCCCTTATCCTCGAGATATGCTTTCAATTAAATATTACATATATTATTCTGTGCACTGTTTATTTTAATGGATGTTGACCATGTATAGTTAAATTCCCATTGCAGAAGGTGACCTGACAGGGTCTACCTTCTAATAGTTCATTTTTAATCTCCTTTTTTTTAAACGGCGCTTAATTTTTATTTATCGCAGCGTTTTGTACTTTGTACTGGAACCAAAATTAAAAACTACGCTCTATATTTCCTTGCCTGCATGTTTTTGCAAGATAAATATTTCAGGGCCGTTCTGTAAAAACAGAGTTAAACCACACGTACAGTTTTACAGATGTCATCTTTCAAATGGGAGAATGTCATGACCCCTTTTTCTCTTTGTTTATGTTCTTCTGCTTTATCATGGTGACGAGCAGTGGAGGAAGATCAATTAGCTGAAAGCAAAAGAGGTCATTGAGCATGGGTGACTGTATCATCCATATAATGTGACAGATCAAGAACTGCCTGTGAACCACGCATTACACATAATATATAATTCTGGGTGTCTCGTGTTTCCTCTAATAAGTGTTAGGTTTCATTAATTTGAAGAGGAACTTTGTGCACATTACATTGCTCATAAAATAGTAAACACAAAAACATGACTTTCTGTAGCATAAACCCTGAACTTAAAGTAAATCAGCTTCTAGGAATGTAAAATTCTGGCTCCTGTTTTGTAATTTAATGTGTTCGGTAATTGTTACTGTGTTGTTTAGAATACCCAGTATTGTTTAATGTTGGAAAATTCTGTATTGTGCTTAGTGAATGAAATCCTTCTGCTTGGTTTTTAGGGCCAAATGTCTTATAGCTTGTGAAATGATCCCATTCCCAAGACTCATGGTGGGCTTTAAGTTTAAAGGCTAGTTTATCATTCGAGGCACATCAGTGTCAAATGTCACAGAAATGACACTTGCAAATCCTCCTCTATTGCACGCCTGAAAATGCTCAATAATAATTAAAGAGAAAACCCATTTGGGCAAACACCTAAGGCTATGACTATCATCTGGCTCTTGTTCAGGAGCTGTCAGGTTAGCTTGAGCGCTATTAATACATATCCCAGAATCCTTTTATCATAAAGCTGCAGATTTTCTTCTGTATGGTTTGGCAGTCAAACTGCGTGGCTTCTATGTTTCTTGTAAATGTTACATGGGCTTTGTAAGTAGCTTGACAAATGAATGCCAACAATGTGTAACAAGGTAAACATGGCAGCCCTTATGTCATAAATCATAGTACACAGACACAGGATTGTTGTAGTGAAATATGAGGAAGGGACTAAGTATCTGTTCTTAATAAAAAAAATGTCAGTATTTCCTCTCTCCTTTCTTTAAAAAACAAAATGTAAAATGCATAAATTCCATGTTTGCTGATGTTATTATGTCTAACGCTTGGATCAAACCATATTTATACACTTTATTTTACAAGACTGAAGACATTATATTCCATGAAGGTTTCATTGTGCGTAATTAGAAAGTTTCCCATCTAAATAACGTTTTAGGTACAGTAGGTTACATTGCAGTAATTGGTTATTTCAATTGCTATCAACTATTTAAAAAAATATATGAGAATCAAAGAGAGAGAACGTTAATTACAGGCAAGTCAAGAGAGTAAGATATATTACTGCAGGAACATCCTGGTCCGTCTATTAATGATGACACGCATGTGAAAAAACATTAACAGAATTCAACAAAAGCTACCATGGTTATGTTGAACATTAAAGTAGCTGTTTGTGGCGCGCTAAATGTTAGAAATCCATACAAAAGGTCCTATTACTTTTTTAGAGGCCTACGGTGTTGTTTTGACCTATCATTGTCCCCCAAGACACTTCAGAGACACAATTGTCTATTCTATGAGTTATTCGTTCTTCATAACACTGCCATTGGTTAGAAAATATAAATTTTACAAAATATATTTAGCATGTCTTTTTTTCCAGAATTATATTTGCAAATGTTTGGATCTGGCTGTCGGTAGTCACAGTTTCACACAGTGCATATAACTAAACCAGTTCTTGTTAAATTAGTAAATTATCTTCTCAATTCTAAATTCAAGGGTCATTACCTCTTCCTCATTCCTCTTCACCTGATTGTAGCTTTTGATACTGCTCACCACCCACCATTTCTTCACATTGTACACTCTGTCAGAAGGAAAATTCCATTGTGAAATACCCTTCTGCACCATTAGTGCGCTTCATAGCTTTGCTCTGGAACGTCTCATTCATTTATCTTTATAAGAATGTTTTTACACGGTATGATAACCTGATCAGAATTTGTGAATTAAATATTGGGGTATTCTTAGACAGCCATATACATTGAACTGACAAACATAAATTCCATTTGGCTCTTTGAGGTCTGATATAGACAAGGACCTTGATGAGTTGCCCAATGAGCGCGTCTGAGCTAGACCTTTTCATTCATCTGTGAATCCTCTGAGAAGAAAAATATTATTTCAAGAATATTTTCCAGCAAACTCAGTTCTGGGAAAATGGATCAGCAGATTAATTTGAAATATATATTTTCCTAGCATGAACTGTAGATCAACTAATATAACTGTATATCACTATATGTTACTGCATATTTATAAATGGTGGAGTGCATCGGTATTAACAACAGTTTTCTTCTCTCTACAATGTTAGGTTCATAAGAGGTGACTACCATATTGATGTCTGTATCAATGACTACCTAGATGTATTTTGCCCTCATTATGAAGACTCGGTGCCTGAAGATAAAACTGAACGCTATGTTCTGTACATGGTGAACTTTGATGGCTACAGCTCCTGTGATCACACATCCAAAGGCTTCAAGAGATGGGAGTGCAATCGACCCCATTCCTCCAATGGACCACTAAAGTTTTCAGAAAAATTTCAACTCTTCACTCCCTTCTCATTAGGGTTTGAGTTCAGACCAGGCCGGGAATATTACTATATATGTGAGTATACTTTCATTTTTTTAATCTGCATTTCCTATACATTTGCAGATAGCTACATATAATGTGTATGTGTGTGAATGTCCAATGGCAATACAGACAACGTATTCCAAGACCTTCTCACCTTGTATACATTTTATAAAGTGACGGCATTTATAATGTTTTAGCTAAGCAGTGGAAAGAAGGGTTTTTTCAAGTCTGAAAATATTCAAGTAAAGGAAGGTATTTAAATGTGAAAATGACTTTATTAATATTTCAAAGAAATAATGGGATCTTTGACATACAAAATGTATTCCTTATGAGTGTAATTATTAATTAAATGTTTCTCACATAATATAAAATAAACGTACTTAAAGTTCTCAAGGAACAAACTGGAAAAAATTTTTTCAGGGAAAGTTACATATAGATTCCATAACATCTTACGTACGATATCCAATTAAGGTAGAAGCTGATTGTTTACTAAATGAGTGAGGCTACTACTGTACCTGTGGGATATAATACTTGCCCATGTTGCTGAAGACAGTTTTAGAGCATCAAAATAATAGACTAGCGCAGCAGACCCAAATAGAAAAGGACCGTTATAAGGTCCCTGACCATGTGTACTGGGACAATGACCAAGAGCTGTCTCATCACGGGTCTGTGGTAACCAATGCCAGTGCTGCAAAGTGTCCATTTTGTGAGGTATAGTCCCTTTTTAGGAACATCATTCTGTTTCTTATTCCTCCCCTTATATGCCTCTTCTAGGAGCTCAGAATGTTCTGTTGAGTATGAGTGCATCACAATGTTCTAGCGTTCTGTAGGAAAATCCTTTCACCATCATTTGTAGGCTACAGCGAACAGATTCTTATGTGTCTGTTTGCGTCTTTCATCATTAGTCCATTGCTATAAATTATTCCAAACCCCTCTTTTCTTTTGCTTAAATAATCTGTATACACTTGTATAAATGCTAATCTGGCGGCCTTCTGAAAAATCCCCATGTTTATACAAGGACATTTCTCATTAGTTGTTCAAATGCCATTATCAATTCACTGGTTTTTGTTTTAAGGTTAGATTCCACAAATCCAACATTTTATAGCACATAAACTTTGCCTTAAAGAAATCAAATACAAAAGGTACTACAATCTTAGCAGGTAGCATCTAAAGTCTGTTTATTTTTGTACTTTTGTAGTTTATAGACAATTTACATAATCTCACACACACATAAGCTTTCAATTTATTTCCTCAAAACAAATCAAAATCTCCTTGTAGGAGAATATTTACTTGAATGTCCTATTTCAGATTGAATATTCCATTTATTCTAATTTGTCTGCATATGTTTTTCAATGTTAAAAAAATAGTTTTAGTACACACAATACAGGCTAGGAACATTTGTTTTTGTTAAGCACTATTATGCTTTGCTATACACATATCATTTGAATATGTTCTGAAAAATAAGACGGACTGGGGTAACTGGGTAAAGAGAGGCGGAGCCAATGAAGAAGGCAGGTCTAATGCAAGGAGGGGCTGTAGATAGGAGAGGGAGGATTCAACAGAGGCACTCCTGAGATGAGCGTTGCCTAGGGACAGGTGGTTACACAGATGGGGCCGCTGGGGGTCATGGGTCACAGCGGCCAGCGGAGAAGCAGCCTGAGCCAGGTCATTGTGTGGGGGCATTGTACGGATAGTGCTATAGAGAGACAGTCAGCTGTACTATACCTGTACCGGACTTCCCCTTCCCTGTCCCTGTATTCGGCTGTAATCTCTAGATTACAGAAGTACCCCACATGCATAGGTTTTTGTATATTGTTTTTTTTATAAATCTACCGGCACACTACATGACGCACTCATTTGGGCAGGTTTATGGGGCCTCGGTGTTTCTGATTATGCTGTATCAAGATGTTAGGATTATGATTAAGGATAATATGGAATATGGAAATTTACTTTTACTTTATACATTATTGGAATATACACTCAACTTTTTTAACTTGTATATTGTTCAACTTTTTCAGTCGCTAAAAGGTATAATTAATTTAGCCTGCACAGTAGAAGTCATGTAGTATGTTATCTTATAACTACCCTTAATGTAAAACACGGTCTTATAGCTACTGTATTGGAAAAAGAGCTCATTTTTTTCTTTTAAAACAAGGCTTCCAATTTTGACCTAAGAAATCAACAATGATATGGTGCTTTCTGAGTGATAGCATGCTTCTCATTACTTAGCAGGAGGTCTTTTCATCTCCTTGTCTGACATGACACCTGTGACCCAAAGCACTATACAGTCCAAGGACAGGAGTTTAGTTGTCATTCATCTTAAGAAGGATATTCAACACGCCAAAAAAGGTTAAATGAATGGATAAGGGACAATTTAAACATTCAGACTTGAACTAGCATACCTAAAATACTTAATGTTCCTTTTCCCTGTTAGAGGGGTCTACTTGGTTTAAGCTAAAAGCTTAACTAAGCTCTGAAGCTAGGGTATGCTTTATATGTATGGATGTCCATGATTTCACTTGCAATATTCTGCATCCGGGTTATTCAGCCTGTGGTTTGTGTAGCTTACTTCAGCAAAGACCTTGGGTTCCTAAGTACCTGGTTTTATTTTAATGAATGATATTTAGAAATAAAAGGGATATTTTAGGGAAACATTATAGACAGCTGATATTTAAGGAGCTTGATTGGCAAAACTTTAAGAAACTCTGTGCCACAACTGCCCTGTATGGACAAATAATGGCTTATGGGATACACGAATGGTATAAATGTGTGCAGTGATTATATCCAAATGATATTTACTTATAGGGCAGCTTCTATACAACTGAGGATTGTTATTAATTTTTTCAGTAGTATTTATAAGTACTATATTTATAAATCCAATATGATAAACTAGCGTGACTAGCTATGTTTAGACATACCTGCATTGGTTTAGAAAAAAATCAAATTAAACTCAAGTGAAGCATCAGTATCTGCAGATGCTTCCAAACCAAAGGTCTGTGGCTTCCTGCTTCATTAAACTCATGCTGGCTTCTAGGACATGATCTATTTAGTACCTTAATTATGTGTATTAGCCTTTTTTGGAGTATTTTGTGAAACAAAACCTCAACATTATTTAATATCTAACCCTAATTCTTTGAACTGTGACTTTAGTTTTTATATAATTAACTTATAGGGTATGTTGTAAAAATATCTGGGGCTAGGATACATTTTTTTTTCAATGGTAAAAACACATTATAGTAGTTTTGGAGATTGTGAGAAGAACATTAGCATTTTTTGAACGATAATAGTCAATTCAGTTCCCTACTTACCATGTCTTTTGTTTTTTCAAGTTACTTTTTAGAATGGATTTTTTTTTTAAAGACGTAATGGGATATTCAAAAAGGTTTTGTGTGTACATTCAATTGAATGTAACTAATATTTCTGAATTATTTTTGAATGTCACACCTTTTTAGAAATGTTTGTTTTCAGAATGAGAAGCTATAAATGAATGAGTTTTATCCTCAATTAAAATGTTTCCATAATCTGTACTTGATTGAATGGACATTCTTGTGAATGTGAATATGCTCATTTATAATACACAGCGCAGTGTTCAGTGGGCTCTAATGTATAAATAAAACGGAATCTATTTGTAAAGTATAATTATCTTGGTCCATATTAACAACATGCGTGAATTGATGTCCGTAGTTTATTAGCTTTGCCAGTTGTGACTAACACATCTAATTTGATGCATATTTTATTGATGACTAAAGAAAAAAACCTTTATTAAAACATCATTCGTTTTTCTTAAAGTCGTTTCCAATAGCCAAAATCTTTTTTACCACCAGAGATGTGACCTTACTCCATGTCCTATGTATTTTGACAATTACATATATATACATTTTTTTTCAGTAAAGCATCCAGAAATGTATTACTAATCCGGAAATTTCTACTATTTTTCTACTATTTCTACTAAATTTCTACTATCCGGAAATGAGTACTAATGATCTGATGTAAAACTATCAATAAGAGGTATAAACGCCATGATATTTACTTCTGTAGTGAGATGTTTAAGAGTGTTGTAAAGAATCTTCAAATCTTCTTCCTAGTCAGCCAGCAAGATCATAATATGTATCTGCAAACAACAATACATGATTGGGTATTTTTAACTTTAAAATAATAAACTGACCTTGTACATTTAAAGTAATCTTTATAAGAAGCTACAACTGGCATTCCAAAAGAAATGTCCACAAAAAGAAAGCAATAGCAAACAATCCTCATCTTAGCTAGAAGTAGAACTGACTTAATGCTTCTTACATACTGCCACATTTAAGATGGCTACACAATAAGTATGCTTCCCTGACGTACGCTGATATTTTTCATTCGGTACTTAATTTCTAGAGGCATAATGAGATCCAAGTCTCGCACCTCCGGTAAAACACATTGAAGCTCTGATGGCAGTTGAGTATATTTATCAGTTTAGGTCATTGCTTCCTTTATTGGTCCCTGGATGACCCACTGACCTGAATGTAGCTGGCTAGCCGTGGAAGCCAAATTATTTTATCATGCTCTTATTACTATAAGTGAAGTGAGTCTTTAAGTGGAGAAAGGATCAGAAATAAATAATACACAGATTATGTGCACCATTACATTTGCTGTAACATAGAGTATAGATGTGTTGTATTTGTGGTTTTTTTACTGCTCTCGTGATGAATAATAACATGAATTATTAATTCTGTATTATAACAGATGGGTGATCTGTTTATGAAATGCTTAGGTAGGTTGCACCAACTTGTTGGTGTTGTCAGTGAAAAAGGTGTGGGAATTCACCATTCATTGAGTATCACCCAGCTGCTGAGTTTGGGACAACACTGTCCTCAATTTTGGCTCTGCCTTAATGTTACATTCAAAGCAAATTTGCCCAATCTGCTCCATTTTTCCTTCACTTTGATAACTCACTGAATCTCAACATATTTTTTGTGAATCCATGGGCTGTTGAGCTGAGCTGAACTTGCTATTCATATATGGAAATATAATATCAGTTCATTGATGCTCTCAAGCCAAATGGTTAGATGTGTGTTAGATGTTTGTGACATAGCTTCCAGACTACTGTCATGTATTATTATAGTGTTATATTATACACACCTCTGAAATATATTAATGCATACAATTTACATTAGATGTAGAAGGATTAAACATATTTATGTAAAAAAATACAATCCTATTCACTTTAAATTACAACTTTATCTACACAAGTACTCTATGTAATGCAGTGTTTAAAGGTAAAACAGCACCACAAACATGGCTTGATGGCAGTGTCGTCAGCAAGGGGGGCCATGGCCCCCCCTACATCATGCTGTGCCCCCCCAATTGAAATGCCATATTTATTAATTTTTTTGCAGCCGTGAGGGAGAAGGGAGCGCCAAGCGGTCGCTTAGGAATAAGTTTTCAGCAACCGCTCTGCGCCCCCTCACTCTCCTCCGTGAGGCCTCTGCTTTGGCCAGCATTTCATGCTGAGCGCCGGAATATGATGTCATATTACCTTCTGTAAGGTAAGTGAGCTACAAAGCGGGGGAGAGGGCAGATGGGGTAGATAGTGAGAAAAAGGGGGGTTGGATAGTGAGAAAGGAGGGTAGTAAGAATATTTAAATAACTGAAGAGTGAGAATGAGTATGGATCAATGTGTGTATTGAGTGAATTGTGTGAATGAGTGAGAGTATGAATTAACGTGTGGATGAATTGTCTGAATGAGGAAGAGTATGAATTAATATGTGGATGAATTGTCTGAATGAGGAAGAGTATGAATTAATGTGTGGAATAATTGTGTGAATGAGTGAGAGAATCAATTTTGTCAGAATGCATTAATGAATATGTTTAAATGATTTGTGTGAAAGAGTGAGAGAATAAATTATTGTGTGGATAAGTACATATTATGTAGTGTGTGTGTATTATATATATATATATATATATATATAATATATATATACACACACACACACATAGAGTGTATGTGTAGTGTTTTATAATTGGCCCCTATTCCCTTGTGCCCCCCACTGCTTGATGGTCTCCCTTTAAGGAGTCAGCAGCATTTAAACTGTTTTAAAAGCCTCTTGCTACTGAAGTGATTGTCAATCAAGTGTTCACTTCATCCCTTTTGGTCCTTATCAGAAAACCCATAAAATAACAGGAAACTAGCTGTCCAAATATTTTCTAATCAGTCTGTCAGTCATAAAAAAAAGACAGACATAGAAAGGGTTTCCAAGTGAGGATAGATCGATTTTAGGGGAATAGCAAGACAAATCTCTTATGGCTTAAATTTGTACTTGTATACTTCCACATATACATTATAACACAGAAGGCAAGGTAACATATCAAAAGGTTTACCATTTTTTTCCAGCACAGAGGTGGATTCATTGAAAGGTTTGTAGGTAAACTGAAGGTTTAAAATTCTGCATTTGAAATGTTCATTGTGAAGACCCAACCACAGTGAGCTTTATTTACTAAAACGCTTTAACTGATCCTCCATAATGAATAATTAAATCAGTGAGATAATTTCCAAAAAAATCTCTCCATGAACTATGCATTATCCAGGGACCAGTATAGCCTGGTGTCCCAGTCCGTGCCACTTTTATATTAGTCCAGGGGAATCCTTTGTGACAAGAAAAGTTCTTTGAGGATTGGCCCTTCATAATGTATAATGGAATTGGTGCAATGAAATGTTCAGCTCACCTTCAAAGATACCTGTTGGTTAATACACCATAGTGTGAAGATGCCATAATAGCAGTATCTGAAGCTATCGTGTTTATGTATGTATAAAAAAAAACAACTTTATATAAAATGTAAAATTTTATAAAAATGTATAATTCTCTGTAAAGATATTGCTCATTCTTGCATGAGGTAGTGATCATTTTGCCAGTGGAATAAAATATAGGAGGATAAGTCATTTTCTGCTACTCTTATAGTATGAGGAGGAGTCAGTCATACATGCAACACTGAGCACATGTCAAGAAAAAAAAATCTCAACTGGTATTTGGAATACATTAGATATAAACCACTGATTCAACACCATCCATGTGTTTCCTTGGGTTTTATGCAAACGTAACTCCTGAAAGATAAACACGCGGCTTGAAAAATATACTGAATTTTTACACTGAAAGTGTAAGAAATAAATCTGCAAATTTGAACACATCCAAACATACGGTATAAGCAGGTATTATGCATACATATTAATCGGGTTCGTGATGCACAGTTATATTAATGAGTCAATTACACAATTTGTAGACTTTTAGATCCAGAAGCCAAGCCTAGGGGTGGCCTACTTACCAGAAGTGGAAAAGAGTATATATCTTTATTTATTTATTCTTTAAGCTAAGAAATCCAGACATATGCTATACAGAATACACCAAAACAGGAGATTGTTTTGTTTCCTTGGCTACAAAGGCAAAGATATAGAACACTAGCTTGACCTTGAAGACAGATAGCTTGCCCTGTGTCAAGTGGCCACTTGTACAGCTCTCAAAAGTTGCTTATTGGAATCTCTCTAGGCTCATTCAACAAAGAGTCCACAGGGAAAGCTCTTAAAAAATGATTTTAATTTTATAGGCCTATAAGACATCTCCTCGCAGGAACATCTCAGATGTAATATTTTAATCATTTGTGCAATTACAGAGGAGAAAGGGACAGTGACCAATGCACCACAACTTCCTATTAGAGAGCCCTAGAAAGCTTCCATAATGTAATTTCCATATGGTAAATCTCATTTCTCAACAACATCGCCCCTCATGTACGAGGAATAAAAACAATTAAAGTGTTTTTCATTCTTTAACGTCCATGCGCCATTGTCTGTCAGCCTTAACAAACAAATTATCTGCGGTTTTAAATTACCCTAATGTCTTTTACATATTTTGCAGATATACATTCAGATGTTTTCATTTCAAAGAACTTTCATATATAAGATTACATCCAAGTGAAACTGCACCTGTGGTAGCTTTCCTGAAAAGAATGCAGCTATATGATATCACACGGAGCCATATTTTACAATAGTCTGTGCTCGCTGAAGCGAAACAGTATAAATTAGTCTCTGTCACGTCCCCGCATTAAAAGTGGAATTAGTAATCTATATTAATCATAAACGTTTTTCAAAGTTTAATAACAAGCAGAGTGACTGCCAAAGTGCTTTCTGGAAAGCATTTTTTCCCTACTAGCTGTCAAGAAGAACAAAACACTTTTTTATGGACCCTTAGATAAAGATTAACGGTTCTGGCGATTCAATTGAGAGAATAAAAAAAAAAAAAAGAAACATATTTAACTGTACGTTCCAATTGAGAATGGCTGCGAATCAGCGCCGTAATGATTTGTTGTGTTTTTTATAAAATTATACAACGGGGACGCGGGACAATGTAATTCATTTGCAGGAATAACGAAGAGAGGTTAATGAAACCGACAGAAGCTTAAATGAAATCAAACAGCATATCCGTGCACCTTAAAACGCTTGTATCACATGGTTAACACTTGCTGTAGCAGAATATAGAACGTAGAATTCGAAGGCAGATTCGGCCCATCTAGTCTGCTCATGTTTCCTGGTGTAGACAACCAAGACCACAAACAGTCCTTGATCTTGCCTTCGATTCAGCAAAGCTTTATGCCTATGCCATGAATGTTGAAAAAGTAGAGTGCCGTGACCCGAATACCTTTAACCCTTTGATTGTGAGAGAGGCTTGCGACACATTACAGCTCATTGTAATGTGTTAAGCCCACTCGGTGATGTGTAAAGTAGTAATGATTACCTTCTGTATAAGAATTTTTAGTTCTGACAGATTGATTTAGAAAAAAAGTCACATAAAGCTCTTTGACATGGCTCGCACATCTGCTAGTTATACTGTAGAATATTGCATTAGATGCCCATGAATAATGGCCGGGATTGTACCAAGCTCTCTGTAATCAAGACAGAGGTCAGAATGTGCAAGGCTACAGATTACAACACATCCTAGCAGATTGTCAACATGACAAGTTGTTACACAGACATAATCAATTTCTAAGCATGCCACTGTACTAGACTCCTTCTATTATATTACATTAACTACAACACCCAAACAAATTATCGCGGCTATTGCACAATACACTAAGAGCTTTTGACATGGAAGCATTAATTAAACGTATTCTTGGCTGTTCCTAAAAAAATATTGTTCTGAAATTTTTCATGACTGTGTTTTTAAAATAAAAAATCTAGTGTAATGTGCATATCTTTCAAAACAATTAAAGTAGTATATTTTTAATATATATATATAGTATGTTCATGTGCAATTTTAGTGCTAAAAAGTTACTCAGTATCTTGCTACATTTTATGGCCCTCCTGTGGCAGAATTACTTATCCACAGGTACTATACCTGCTTGTTTCCTGGCAGTAATCCCTTATTTCTGAAGACAAAGTATTTACATTCAATGTACTTTTTTTGTAAAATCAGCCACTTTATATGGCTCCTCTAATATGGACACAGAGGTAACGGTAAAGGTCATGAAGTGCATAACTTTGGAATATTTATGAAAAGTATACTCAATAATTCATCCCAAAAATGTTGTCCATACACATGTGCTCCAATAAAGTATCTGTAATTAAGGTCCCATTTCCAGTAGTCCTCATTCATAAGAGGCACCATATATAAATTACAGAAAGTTTCTAGCCACTGTCCGTGATAAAATCCAAGACGCCCTGCAAACTTTGTTTAGGGGCAGGTCCCCATGTATGTATCCTGATTTGGATCTTAATTTTAGGGAGCAAAGGAATACAAGTTTGCTTAACAAACACCTCGGGTGTTCTGGGTAATAAAAAGTCTTCTACAGAACTAATTATCATGAGATTAGGGTCAATTTTGTAGGGCCCACAGCTTTCAAATTTTTGGATACCGTATGATCTCCAAAGAATGCCATGTTATAGAGTTGATCCTCTTGTACCAACCTTTTTCTATAATGAATCCTTATGCCTGATGTTCTGATGTTAGGACCCTTACTTCCCTGTACAGTGAACTCCAAATCTAATCTACAGAACCATACAGAGAGATGTATTGTCCTGGAAACCACTGAGGTATTTGGTCCATTGAAGACCAGAGCTGGACTACCTTGCTCCAAGGATACAAAATAGTGTGTTACTATACTGGACATTTTGTAATAGGTAACATGTGATAAAATATTGATATAAATATATTTTTAGGTATAGAAAAGGGGTTGGAGTGCATAACACTCAGGGTGAAGTTTGCATATAA
Organism: Spea multiplicata; assembly: GCA_009364415.1. Taxonomy (NCBI): domain Eukaryota; kingdom Metazoa; phylum Chordata; class Amphibia; order Anura; family Pelobatidae; genus Spea; species Spea multiplicata. The sequence goes on along the minus strand of VKOC01002197.1, from coordinate 49,947 downwards.
AAGGAATAGGGAATTCAACAACAAAGAAGCCCGGCATGTTGACCTGGTGGCTTTGGATGTGACAGCTGATGGCCTGCACTCTGGGGCAATAATAAATAATAAAAAACAAGATAAAAAAATAAAAATAAATAAGAAATAGACCTACCACATGATTTTCTTTTCAACTGGAACAGTCGCTATGGCAGCACAACATTGGCTCGTGACTACAATTTATAAATACAGTTGCTTTTAGAGGTCAGGCTGTTATTTTACAATTAGCAGTATAAAGACTTGCCTGTTCTATCTTGCAGTCGCTAATTTTCTCGTGTTCAGCCGAAACATTAAACTGACATAGTTTGCAGTAATTAAATACGGCAGTTGGTTATTTCTCTCTCACTTCTGTAGGCGGGCAAGCTTAACTTCTCATCCTCTCATGTTAACAAGAGTTCCCATCGTGGGACTATTATGAAGTCAATCAATGGACAAATTGGGAAAACTTTTTTTTCTTTTCTTCTCCAATTGCTCGAATGGAATGAGCGGGTTTTAGTTACCGCATATGTGTATATAATGGAAAATTATCTTTACAAATCTTGTTTTCGCATTCCATAAAGCTGCCTGAATAGAATTTCCTTGCTCATGCCATGTTATAAGACTTATTGAACATGCATTGTGGACGGGTTTTTTTTTTTTAAAGTCTTTGGTACAGCTGTGGCTTGATCAGCCTGCTGTGCTGCAAAGGACACTGGCCATTTGTTGTCAAGTTCATATTTCATGCTAGAGGGAATTCAAAATGACTAAACGCAGACTGAAAGTGTCTCGTTTTCGGGACCCTTAGCATTCCAGAACTTGATTTGGCAAAAACATCTGCGTTGTGATTGACTTTCGAGGCCCGTTTCCTTCCGCTGACAAAGGTTATCGCTTTGAGACTAGTAGCTGGGTTACCAGCAATAGAGCATGATTTTGCTTAAAGAATGGATTTAGTTCAACACACCAGAAATCCTATTTCTGTTGCCTGAATGGATTTAAAAGCTCTAAATTGCTTTATGTACAATGAGGATTAGCAAAATGATGCCTGTGTGCCAAAAACATGCAGGAAATAATAATTATTTGCGTCTTGTCATTTGTAGTACCATATGCAGTCTGGCTGACTGCGCAATTTAACTTTCATCAAAACTTTTTATTATATATATATATATGTGTGTGTGTTATATATGTATAACACATACATCACACTACAGAAGAAAGCAAATTTTGTCTTCAGGAGTGACTCTTGCTGCGTTATAATGTCTTAGATGAAACATTTTAACCTAAAAGAGTAATTGCTCTACCCCTATAGCATAACCTTTTCAACAGTCCAACTGTTCTTACATATTATTACTATTATGTATTGTTCACACCCTGCTGCACGTCCCCCGCGCCAAAAACATGCCTTCATTTGTGTGTATGTGTCTACGTGAATAGATAATGCAGTACATAAAGTAAAGTGCTTACGTAATCTGTTACAGTCGATAAAAAATCTTGCTCAGTAATAAAAAAATAATCAGGTACAGGACTCGTTATCATGACATTAGAGACAATTTCAAAGGACCCCTATCTGTAAAAGGAGCATAATACCAAGTATCTGGGGTCTATTCACTAGCGGAGAGTCTACAAGAGAGTTGTGGTTCCCTTTCCTTGAATTCTCTATATACTTTCTGAAAGTCCAACTCCTGTCATTGTCTGTTGCAGGAAGAGTTTATCTGACCCTGTATAATGGATAGTTAAATCGGCGAGACATCAGATTCTTCTCACTCATTGAATTATGCATTCTGCAGGGCCGGCTCAGCCCTTCTTGCTGGAGAAACCTGTTAATGTTTGGTTCTTCATAATGAATAGTACAATTAAAGAGTTGAAACCACATTTCCCTTACAAACTCTCCTGCCCTTTGGTGAATAAACCCAAGTCTGTCTGTCTATGCTACAGAATTCTTTTGCTATAGCTTAATTATAAGAAGCAGCTATGCTCATTCAATGGACTCTTTCAACGTCGTGGACAGGATCTTTTGTTTCATTAGTAATAGTTGTACCTAAGTACCTAAGTAAAGTATGTATTTCCATGTTTTTTTTCTGCTAAAAGATATTATAAAAGGTTACAAGTAACTCATCACTTTGAAGTCCGTGCTATTCATTTTATTGAAATAAATGATTTATCTCTTCACAAAAGAAGGTTATTAAAATATCTAGTGCTGTACGGCTCGTTCGCTATTTGAAATAATCCTTTTGCCAAACATAAGCCTTAAACCCTCTCGACATGAGTAAAGTAACTTGACTTTTAGACTACACACAGAACTGCATAGAACATGACAAGCTACATAGGTGCTTGAATAGCAAATATGCTATTAAACAGTGAATGAGTTCAATATTCCCTTTAATAGCTTTTTTTATAGAAACATTTTGAGTATTAACATACGTTTATCCCGTATTAATGTTTGCTTTTGACTTATAATGGATCAGAGAAAATATTGAGAAAAATCTAATTATTGTTATTGGTGGGAGCTAACAATAAAAAATTACAAATACTGTACATATATATTTCACACAATGGAATGGTCTAAAATGTCAGTGCCTACAATCAGCGCAATTATTCAATTTAATGTTTATTTCAATTTATAGGGGTCTACAGTGAAAAAAACACAAAACAATTTCCCTTTGTGCATATTATATATTTTTTTTGTTCTGATTTATCTCTTATACCCTATTATGACAGCATTTCATCTTCACAAGATTTCATAATGATTAGTCTAGATTAGTTTTGTAATGTTTCTACAAAGTTAGTGTAAATACGGTGCTTACGACAGATGTGCAAGACAAGGTTTTCACACCTATTCTGAAAAAACAAACCAATATAACGATGAAACCTGTATTTATGTGAAAACATTTATGAATGCATCCAAAGTAAAACAAAAAAAAACAAAACATGAAAACAATAATTCTGCTGCCTTTTTCCCCCGTTCCTCTAATGACATGTTTTCGTAGATTAAAGACAGCCTCACTTACAAAAGCAAATGGAAGACATAATTTGGGCATGAGAAGGAGACAGCATAACCAATTATGATTACAATTCAGGAAAGCGTGTCCAATTGCCTAGTAGCGTAATATATCGAGAGGCAAGACAGAGCACAGTGCTGCATATCCACTACCTGATAAGTGCCGATGTTCAACTCAGCCCAATTATTAATAATACTCATGTTACTGGGTATCTTTACACAACTGGTGCTATAGCAAGAATATACGGGAATCGTTCCACAACAAATGGATATTTTACATTCGGAACGGTGATTCTCAGAACTCTTTGAACTTTGTTCAAAATGCTTGTTTGCTGATGAATATTTCAGCTCCAAATTCAAAGACTATGGTTGTCTGTTGTAAATACATGATTTATCCGCCTATGAATTGTGATGATAGTGCTACTTTTGATTCAAGTTGACGGGCAGACGCAAATGTAGTTCTCCTGCCGTAATGCGATAAAGTGTTTCTGATGCTTATTTGCATTAGAATGTGACATTGGTTTTTTTGCCACCTTGCAAGAGAGCATAACCCGAAACTGACCGAGGAGACCTTGCTTGCCCCATGCATCTAAAACTCAAGTCTCCGGCAGCTCCGTCTGACAGGCGACATGCAATTAAACATACTCGTCGGGCGATGAGTTTGATTAACTGATAATGATTATTTTAGCCTATGTTGTCATTGACTATTGAGCACACACACACAACACGCATAAATAAATAATTACCAAAAATGGATCAGAGGCTCACAGGACCACATTCACCGCACAGGAGCCGATTTATAATTCATTAGCATCTACCAGAACCTCATTCAGAGCTCAGTAGGTGCTTTCACAGTTCTGTCACTACTAAGCAGGTAATACATATGCTACTTTACTGCGTACACAAAAAAATACCTGATTTATAGATGAGAAGCCCACCTAAGTAGAGGTTTTGCAGGGTTTTCAAGGCAAGAAAAAAATATGGGTGGGTTATCTAACACATACAATAAACATGCTTGTGATCTATAGTCTAGAATATTGTAGCTGTTCTTATAACTATACAACTTGTAGCAGATCAAATAGTTTACTTAGTGCTTAAAACGATGTCAGAAAACTACAACTAAACACACAATTTTGTTGAATTCTGTAATTTAGTTTCCATAATTTCCACACTTCTTTCATACTTGCGAAACAAATATTTTTATTGAAAAAGTATAATTTTTGAAATCATTAATAATACACATTTCAAGGTCTACTTTCTCTGGTGGTTTGACATTAAATGTATTGTATAGACTTCTCTAAAATAGCCTTCAAAGGTTATGTCCCATTGATTAACAACTTTTGAGTGTCTAAAAATTGGACAGTTCGTCAATACTTTTTAAGGAAGTTTATCCATTCAAAATAAGTGACTGTACTTTAGACTCAACAGTTCAATCAATATTCTATAGAGGTTTGACACTGGATGGACCAGAGATTACAAAACCTTTGTTTTACTAATAGGCTAATGAATAAAACATCAGACTTTTAGAAGTTTATAAGAGATTAGGAATGTTGATGTGTACAAGCCATCTCATTTCTGGGTCTGTATGCATGTGTATGTTGCTCTGTTGGGACGCTTGAGGATGTATCCTGTCTTCAGCGGGTCTACCTGATGTCATCGGCCATTTTGCCAGTCTCTGTCTTTTTACAGAAGTACAGAATCTGCAGATGCAAGCGTTTTTTTTATAATGGAAACGTTGGCCAAGAAAGGTGGCTGTCACAACACAACCCTGCATGTCATAACTGTCACAGCAAATTGTATAAACCTGTCTGTGTTAAACTGTAGTTTGTTAATGACTATTTGGGAATGACTACACTAAATCTACACTGTATCCTCTGTGGCCATATTCCCCAGCATTTCAAGTGTCTCAATAGGGGCAGGTGTCTTGGGGGTGTAAGAAGAGGAGGTGCAGGGCCTGCCCCAGATATTCGGTATGAGATATGACCACCCACCAGTCCCGCAGAGCAGCCTAGGAGCTGCTTCCATTGATTTTATACCTCCCTTGGTCAGTGAGGAGAGATCAGAAATCTCCTCAACTGTCCCATGCTTTCAAGTAATCTTAAAAATGAAATAGTGGAGCAGCTACATGGGATAGTGCCAAAATTCAGGACTGTCCCATGACAATTGGGGCTTTTGATAGCTATGTCATTGAAAAGTATTCTTATTGGTAGACAGGTATATCCATCACCAAACATCTACCTTCTCTAGCTACCTACACGGTTCTAGGGACTCAGGGAATGCCATGACGTAACCAAGCTCTTCGCAGGTAGTGGATGGTGTGAGTGTAGAGCGGAATAGACAGAGGCTTATAACTGATTTGGTGGCTCACTAATCTTGGTGTCTACTTTCAGTAAACAGTGATGGGCCCTAATTTAACGTTGGCCCATGAATTCTTATTATATTTCTCGAGCAGAAAGACTGCTTTTAATCCACAAGTTCATCCTACTTCGTTGCAAAAAATGCCTAAAACCAGATAACATTGCTTTAAGAGAGAAGCAACTTCAACTGGTAATTTGAAAAATGTCAACATTTGTAACCTGAGTGAGTTAGCAATTAATACCTATAGCCTGTGGCTCAAATGTACTGAATCCAATACTAGCCATGTCCAAATAGCTAAATATACTAAAAACGAGATTCCAGCAACAAAGAATGACCAGCTGTCGAATAACCCTTTCTTTGTCTGTTATATTTTAACCGTTTCGGTGCTGGGTCAGTAAGTGTTTAGTATAGTACAGTAATATAGCTTTCATAAGAATTTCTTTTTGTATGGATTCAGAACGTCACAGCGGTTCACAAAGAGCTGCTGGTATCAAAGAGCTAAGCAGAGTATTTAATAGAGCTTGGTTGTAAGTGTTTTTGTTCCAGCAGAGCTGATAGATTCATCTCCATCTGTTCCATATTCATAACAAAGGATCTAGCTTATAGGAGGGCAGACTTCCCTAGAGAAGGCTGGAAATGATCTTTTGAACACACAATGAGAAGACTCATGCATGGTCACTTAGACAATTTAAAAACACAGGCATTTAACCCCTCATTTTCAGCTATAATGTCTGGATGTATAGAAATATATATGATAGTTATACCGTTATGTAATATATATTCTCAAAAAAACCTCTGGATGCACAGAATCTAAGCCCATAAAATAAAGAAAATTAGAGATAATTAAATCTGGCTTTCCATAGAAACCTTCAAAAAGGTATTTTTCTGCCCCATCTCCTTTTACTGTTAGACTATAAAACGATTTTCTATTTTACGTGGTGTGTGTGTGCGCTGCTTTGAATCTACTTTTATAATTTCCCATTTTGCAGAGCTTCAATAACCGGTGCCAATTTTATGATGACTCCATGTATACATACAAAATGAAAAATAAAAGGCAGACTGACATCGCTGACATATGCACCGTAGTGGAAGAATCATAGTGCAGCATATTTACCTAGAGTCAAGCAGCGCGGAATTCCCTTCTCATTGACAAAACAGTTTCATGGTGTTATATCATATTAAATATGCATTAGACTTAATTAAAATGGTATTGTGCCAAAGCGCTACTCCTAAGTGGCACAAAAAAATGACTAGTGCCCTTCAAGGGCATAATAAAACTGGTTCAATGAAATCAGTTGGGACTGATTCCACAGCTACTCGCAGAAGTTGAGAGATGCTCAGAGGATGATGGATCACTCTCCCCCTCAGACGTTGCTGTTTGTTAGTAGTGGGTTTGTTCCCTCGTTTCATTTTGTATGACGTCTTATTTTAATAACAGGTTACCACCATTTATTACAATATAACGTCAAAAATTCATGTATTGAATTTAGTAACAATGTAATTGGAAACTCTAAAAACTTCTCCCGCAGGCTCTGGGAATCACAGCTGGTTAATGAGACTCCTGGGCGCCCACCGGGGATTCTTGAGTATCTGGACATTTAATCGTTTTTTGCATGATGGCAGAACTCTTTTTTGTACTTTTCTCTTCTCCTTCTGTATGTGTGTTTTAGAAAGCACAAGATTTAGCACGGGGCTTTTAGGTTCACTTGCCCACCCTCCCGAGGTTGATTTTCTTCCAGCCTCTCAGTGCTTAAACTCTACTAACCCTCCGTCATTTGTTGCATTTAGCCCCCGCAAGCTCATTCAGCCATACTCAATCACACCATGAGTATATGTATATGTAAAAGCTCTCTGTTAGACTTGTGAAAAATGTGATTATAAAAAACACAGTGTTTATGCATTACTTGTTTTGTTTGTATATTTGTAGTCAGATTTTATCATCTTTATGTAGGCTTATCTGTACTGTCATTTGTTATTATCAGTCTAATATGAATATTTTTGTTGCTTACTTATTACAAAAGGATAATCAAATTTCACTCTGAATCAGTCAAAACCAATACTGATCTGATTCGTTGGGACTTTAATATTATTGAGCTGGTGTATTGTGGGATGGCGGATATGTCATTAGACCTTCACTCTGAATGCTTATACCGATGTATGATGAGATTAATTTAAATGGACATTAAGAGTGTTTACCATGCATAGTGTTCTGCGTGAAGCATTCTTCTCAAAGTGTATTGTTTTCTTTCAAGTATAACATTTTCTAAGTGTGGAACTGGGAACCTCTCTAACAGCAGACATGTTTGCCTATCTGTAAGTGTGTTTGTCCTCTAACGGATATTGAAGGGTTTCTTTGGAACATAGTACTGATGTTTAGGTTGTCAATTTTTATTTGGACAGCTTAGTCTTCAAGAGGACAAAGTTTCCAAGTGTACCTGTAGTCACTCAGTTACATATATTGTAGCAGCATCGCCCGTATCATCATCTGTATTACTGCTTTATATTCCATACAAAGGCACTTGAAAACTTTCTTTTGAACCACTGTAGTAAAGACTATGGGGTTTATTCACTAAAGGAAAAGTTGTCAGAAGACCTCTTGGACTTCCCTGTCCATTATGAATGTCCAGCCCCCTTTGAGCTTGTGCTTAAATAAGATCTTGGCTGGCCCTGTATTATGTATGATTCAATGTGTGACTAACTTTAAAGAACTTCATTGATTTAACTATGCATTACAGAATGCCGGCAAGATCTCAAAATGTATAGTGAAGTCAATGAACTGAAACCACAACTCTCTTGCAAACTCTCCTATCAACTGTCTGTTTAGTGATTTAGTAATAGATCTATATATGTTTTATGGTTCACTAATTTAATGCCCTACCTCCCATATATCTTGGTTGATTTTACAACTGCTCATTCTCCACACACCATGTGTTTCATTTATATATGAAGTAGAATATCTTTGGGAAGAGGGGACACCTAATTCACTATTAATGCATTTAGCTTAGAAAAGAGGTCAGTGTTTGAGGCGGCAAAGCTCTCCTTGGATCCCAGGGTAGGGATAAGATATACTATTGGCTTAGCTATGTTGAGTTTAGCCACCATTAAAGTTGCAACCATCATACGCTGTAGCATAATGGTGACCATCCAATGGATGGGGCTTTTTATAAACCTTTAACCCCTTAATGACAAAGCCTGTACATGCACGGGCTCAAAATGTTGTTTTCAATGAGTTTAGGGACCACCCATTGTCCTTAAGGGGTTAATAATGTTTAGCGTTTGTGATGAACCCAAAGAGGAAGACGACATTAGAACTTACCAGGGGAATGTTTTCACCGCTCGGTAAGAGCCAATATACATGGACCTTTGGATAAATACAAAATATATTTGTGGCCCTCTACTGAATGAATGAATGACACTCATTGGGAATTCTAGTTGGATTTTCAACAGCTGGATTGGAGCTCAATGCCATTGATTTTAACATACCTGCTTTAATAATATTCATTATTCATAACATTTTATTATAATTGAGATTATGTATGCTACAACATTTGAAATGAGGTTTTTATGTCCTTTTATAAATTCACTGACATTGCAAATAATTTATGATAAGATACTTTATAAATACATACAGTATCCTTTCTGCCAGAACAAATAACAATTACAATGATCTTACCTTGATATCGCTTGCTAAGAAGCATTCATATTCAATGACGAATTGAATATTATGCTTTGCATACATTGGCTGCTGTACAAGGCATGTTTACCTTCCTCTTGATCTGCATAACAAACAGGGAAGGGTAAAAACTATTGGACTTAAAGGTCAAAAACAGACACACGGAACAACTACAATATAGGAGTTATCATAAATTAAACTGAACATTTTCCATAACGAAACGCAGCGTTAGATACATAAATCAATACAGAAACTCTCCCCAAAAATGATTCCTAATCATTTAAATGTTACCTTATTTATACCGGTAATTGTTCAGGGAATACTTAATTATCACGTGACACAAAGCAGACACTCATTTTTATGTTAATAAAACTGGAAAGACTTTTTAAAAACATCGTTCTAGTGTATTGTTTTAACGTGATTAGCTAAGAAAAAGGATAATGTGACAGATCTGCTTAGGTTTATCTGCTGAACGCGTCAGAGGGCTCATGCTAGACCGCACCTTTAAGAGGCATTTTGCTTACTTAAATAATTGCAGCATATTAGGTGAAAGCACATTAAATATGCATCGGCAGTTAAACACGATCAGAGCTATTACTATTGTAATGATCTTTAAATAAATCAAACAGTGCTTACAACAATGTTACGATGTAACGTTCGCGACGGATAAAAATAAAAAGTAAAATTATGAACTGTTACAAAAAAATAGCAATCCACTCTTTTGAACAAAAATATATTTTGTTTAGGTCATTTGTGTGGTTTTTTTTTTCTCTTTTGCAAATGGCCATCCGATACTCCTTACATAACATACAGCATGAATTAGGATTATTAAAAATCTTATACCGCAACTATTTAACCCTCAGGTCACATAGTACTTTATTAATTGTTATAACACACACGGGAATAACAAGTAAACCCAGTGCGTGGTCGCTCTTTTAAGGTAACACGGTATCATATATATTTAGTTTAAATTGAATTATAATATTCTAATTTATTCATATAAACAAAAATGTGTTCAAAACCAGGTAAAGTAAAGCAAGCAAAGCTTTACCGCAGGTCATCACTTAAATATTCTTTGCTTACGTCCACCCCAACTAGCGAACAACCCCCATCATCCTATCAGACTGATCGAACCCATAAAAATATAGGCATTATTATCTTGATCCCTACTAACTGTGACGTTTAATGAAAATTGTTTGGATGCCATTCATTTATAGAATGTTGTTTTTTTCCCCCAAAAATCATAACTAACTTTGCATAATCAAGTAGTTTTGCATTAGAGGCTATATCACATATTTAGAAATACTACAGGGAAAGGAGCTTAGCTCAGCTCACCGTTTTTTTTTTTTTTAACATACGCAAACGGAAAAATATTGCCTCTGGCGAACATAATGGGATGCTGAATTTTTAATGTTCGTACACATTTCATTACGAAAAACAGCTGAGTTTGGGAAAAGGGAAAAAAAAATCCCTAGATTTTGAGATGAAGTCTCGATATTGAAAAACAATCAACACTTCAATTGTGTTAGTATACAACTTAAATAAAAGTCTTAACTTTAAATCCAGTGGTTAGACTGTGATTATCAATGCAGTCTACTATCTGGCATGTTCTGCGTCACATTTTGTGGATACGTTTTCTCCAACTGAGGCAGTTATGCTTTTTAAACACATATATCAAACACACAGGATAACTAAGTGTCATGATGTGTACTGTAAACATGATTGTAAAAGTACAGGGTCAAGTGTATAGCTGAGAAAGATTGGGATCTGTTCGCTAGGGAGAGTAGAGAGGAAAGTTGTGGTCCCAACACCCTGACTTGACTATATATTTTGAAAGTCCAAACTTAGGGATCTTCTTTGGAAGGAAGTCCTTGTTGGTCTTGTATAACATATGATGTAATCTGTGAGATTTCTTAAAAGTTCCTCATTGAACTACTGTATTAAACAGGGCTGGCTTCAGACCTTGTTGCTGGAGAAACTTGACAATGTTGGCCCATCATCATGACTAATGAAGTGAGGACGTTGAAACCACAACTCTTTCTGCGGACTCATATCTGTGAACTCTACTTTTAGTAAAAAATCCCCAAATTAAGTCTACTAACATTAGCAAATCACATAGACTCCTAAAAAAATCTTGGGGCTAGACTTCGAGATAGAAACATGGCAACATAGAACTGAACAGCAAAACCATTCACTCTTCTAGTCTACTTGTCTCAGTTGAGAATGAATAATAAAAGCTTGAAGACCCATAGTGAACACATTATCTGTATCTTTGTTTTTTAGCTTCTGCAATTCCAGATAATGGAAGAAGATCCTGCTTGAAGCTCAAAGTTTACGTTCGACCACCAAGTAAGTTTTCCTTCTTACGCTTCAAAGGGTGGCTCTGAGATGCATGTTACTGTGTGCCATGGTTAACAGCATTCAAATTTTTTACTGTTGAAGCCTTGTGTGGTAACATTGTTCTCAACATTTGTGGTTTAGTTTGCATCATATTTTTCTAATCATTCTTCATTCAGCATTGTTAAGTACATTCCAGTTGCTAACTTGTTGTTTCTCTTGTTTTACGTGTCTAGTTAATGGAAAAATCAATTCGGGCTGTTGGAAAAGCGCCCTGTAGATCAGGGCAAAACAAATAAGCTTAAAAAAAAAGAACAATAAAAATAAAATTAAAAAAAAAAAAGACAAAAAATAAGAAAGAATAGTTAAAAAAATATATATATAAAGAAGTGGCAGAATTTAAGAGATCTCACTAACATATTTGGCTGTTATCTCTATTTTTATTATAGACAGCTGTTTGAAAACTGTAGGTGTTCATGACCGTGTTTTCGATGTTAACGAGAAAGTAGAAAATTCATTAGAACCAGCAGGTTAGTATGCTTAGAGAATCTCTCTTTTTTTAACCAATGTTTTCTTTCCTTTGGTGCTTCTGGGTTATTTCAGTATATGCATGCGTTGCATGACGTAGATGCTTGCTTTTTCTTTGCTTCGTGCTGCTGCTGTCTTGTGGTCATGTTAAACTTCACTTCTTCAGTGTGTTTGTTAAATGCATGAGAGACACGCTGTTGCTTTTTTTCGTGTTGTGTTTGTACTAGTGGTGTTAAATGTTTTTGATGAAACATCGCTTCTACAAAAATAAACCGCGAACGTCAAAACCCCGATGTCTTGCATGGTAATGAGTATAGTGTTTTTCGTAACTGTACAGCAAAGAGTTTGTTTTTTTTTGTAACTTTTCAGATCAACATTTATTTACAATGCGTGTAACTGTCTACATCACACGAAAGCATGTCTGCTAAATATAGTTCAGTGCACCTTTACATCTTTTGCATTTGATGTCAGTTACTCTAGCGACCGTGTCTTAAGAAGATATGACAGTTAGTAAATGCGGTGCATAATTAACTATAAATACATTACCATACACAGATTAAGGTATGCTAGGCATGTGACATTAGAAAAAAAAACATGCATTATTTCTTCATCAACATTTAAGAAGAAAAATATAGAGAATAAAAACTTTATATTAACGAGCACTTTTCAAATACTAATGTTTTCAAAGTGTTCGATATTTTTAGTTAGATGTCCTAGCTTCTAATATATATATATATATATATAAACTCTAATAAATATTCTCTTTCAAACAATATTACTTATTAATAATAATATATTAATAATAAACGTATCTTTATCTTTGTTTCATAACCCTTAATAAGACAATCGACAAAAAAATACACTGATGAAGCTAACCTTTAGTAGATAGGATTGTATTACAAGCTGGGGAGTACTGGTAACATTCAGCCCATGACCCAGGCATAGCCAAACGGGCTTGTAATGTAGAGGCCAAAATACTTTAATGTGTGTGTTAAATGCATATTTCCCAACGTTTCACATTTGGTTGTGATATGTCCCACTTGCTGTAGCAGCACACATTTTAAAGTTCACCCGAGGGCCATAAGGTCCAGGTAAGATCAGCCTGGACACGGAATTATTATTATTATTATTATTTATTGTGTATGTAACATAAATTGACTAACAGAGACAACAGGTGAGGGGGGCCCTGCTCAAACCAGCTTACAGTCTAGAGGGAGTTGGGTTGTATTACACAAAAGGTAAAAGGTAAAAGTGCCACTGTTGGGGATAGACCAGCCACGCTAGTAAAAGAATTGCAGGGGAGGGAGTAGGAAGGGTAAGCTAAAGGAATATGAGAGGAAAGGGGTTAATGTGCAATATTATAAGCATCCTTAAAGAAGTGGGTCTTGAGGGATTTTTTGAAGGAATAAAGGCAGGTGGAGAGACGGATAGACCGGGGAGAGCATTCCAGAGGATAGGGGCAGCCCTTGAGAAATCTTGTAATCAGCTCCTTATGATACAATACCATCCTGTTCTAAAAATATTGGTATGCAGGTGCAAATAAGACATGGAGTCTACAATTCTAAACCAGTCAGAAAAGCAGTTAAAATAGAACCTCTGCAATTTCCTTGTTTTATATATACTAGACTTTGGCACGATGTTGGGGCCCCTGACACCTTCTGGACTCACCTTTTACTTACATATTGTGTATAAATATGCGCCATTTAAAAAAAAAATCAAAAATAGTATTACATTAGATAGTATTAGATAGAGAAAAAGAAAAGGAAAACGAGACAATACAAGTAACTGAGGTGTGCGCTGGTTACAGATAGACAGGGTTAAAAACATATGAAATGCAGTTTAGTAAATATGATACAGTGTATACAAGAACATACACTACAAACATATAATAAAAGAGCAAAAAAATTAAATGAAAGTGTGCTTTTTTCCTAATATTGGAAGAAGAATTGATCCACCAGAGAAAGGAAGTAGATTGAGGTGCAGCAGCAACATAGATAGGGCAGGGCACAGGGCAGGCACAAGCATATAGACACATCCAGCTACTTGGTTTAGGACTGAATTACCCCAATAAGCAAAAAATTAAGAAATTGATCCCTCAGGGTAAAGAAGAAGATTGAGCCACATCAGCAGAGGCAGGGCACAGGACAAGCATGGGCATCCAGCTACCTGGCACAGGACTGAATTTCCTCAACATTCAAACAATTAAAAAATGTATCCCTCAGTGTAAGGAAGGAGATTGAGCTGCAGCAGCAACAGAGGCAGGATGGGGCACAGGGCAGGCACAGACAAAAGACAAATCAAGCAAATAATTGATCCTTCAGAGTAGGCAGGGCACAGTGCCTACTTGGGACTGATATTCCAGCGGTCCTCTGACTGCTTTTTTAATGCACGCCTACACCCAGCCAGTTCATGAAAATTGGAACAGACATTTCCAAACTGACTATAGTCGCTGGTAAAAATGGGAAAAAGTCCCCTGGCTAACTTGCCACCTTTGTTAATGATTTATTATTTTGTGTTGTTCACAAACTAGAAGTTTTCCTGATAGCAGAAACATAAAACTGTCTTAAACCCAATTCAGGAATAGTATTTCAAGACCTAAAGCACACTACGCAAAGTGCGCACACTGCACAGTCCCCTGCCTAATATATCACCATTATTAATGATTTATTGGTTTGTGTTGTACACAAACCAGAGATTTTGCTGGTAGTGTAAATGTGCAACTGTCTTAAACCCAGTTCAGAAACAGTATTTCAAGAGCTAAAACAAACCGCACGCATTGCACAGTCCTGTGCCCTGCTCCGCCTAATTTGTCACCAATATTAATGATTTATTGTTTCATGTTGTCCAACGATAAAAGGTTTTGTTGGAAGTATAAGTCTATTGCTAAGGCAGAACATAATAGAAAAATGGGAACACTTTTATTTTTGCATTGAAAACCAGTCCAAAAATGAATAAATCAATTGTATAAAAAGGGGGAAAAAACTTCTGCTGCAGTCCCAGTAAGTCAATGAAATTAATTATAGTTGTACAGCTTCTCCAATTCACCTCACCCAATTTTCTGCACTACACTACTGACACGTGCAGTATGGTAATTGAGCCTCTGTTACGGTCACTCACACTCACACTAACACCCATCAATCTACAAATCATGGGTGATTTTGCCATTCATTTTCATTTGTTTCGCCTGGGGCGCTCTTCGTTTTTGGAGATTGGAGAAATGAATATACATTTTTTTGGTGACGCAAATGCGAATGCATTACTGGTCAGAATTGTTTTTATATCTCCACTCAAAATAGTGTCCATTAGATGATATTGGAATTTAGATGGCATCATCTTCCACTATATGTAACCATATTCTAATGAAATGTTTCAGTTCTTTAAAAGTTTTGATACTTTCACAATATTAAACAGGTGCAATTCGATTTATTTATTAAGTACCTTACTAGGACATAAGGCGAGAAGCAAAATTGAATATCAGTACATATAACACAATATCAAACATTCAAACAGTGGATTTCCTTAATGCTATATCTACCGTTATAACTGGTCTTTATAATTTACACTAATTATTTAGACTTAACTCATTGAGATTTGGTTTTAGAATTAACTTTTTGCCTTAACATGTGATATTTGTCTATCCTTTAACTTGCCAGTAGGGGGCCCACATCACACATGGTGTATAATATATTTTCATGGTAATTAACTTCATGACTGCATTAAGCACCAGAAGTAGCAGTATTCGTTTTCTCAAGTTTATAAAGAGCATATGACATAGCTAAGCATTTGATGAAAGAAAGTCTTCTTATAACTAGGATGATATATCAGTAGTAAAAGTACTGTATAATTGATCTAATATATGTATATATGAGCATTACTAATACAAATAGTGTCTTTTGGTGGACATTTTAGGTTTTTTTTTCTAATGGAACATACTTAAATGAAACAAACGGTGAAATCCCTGCTATTTCTAATACTAGGACTTGCTCTTCTGCAAGTGTGACCACCGAGTGTGGTTATCGATTGGTTTTCTATGCTTTATATCTGCATACATACACACACACACTTATAATTTCTGTGACTACGTGAGGCACATTATTCTTTATATAACATATGCTTTGGGAACTCAAAACTTTTTACAGGCTAGAACCCAGTTTTTTTGTGGGGTGGGAAGAACTTTTTTTTGTTACTGCATAAGTTAGCCATTAGCTGAGAATTCTCTTCAAATTCACGCAGTGCTTGAAAGTTGTTTTTAAAATGAAATTATTTTAATAGTTAAAGTTAATAGTTAAATAGTTAAAGTTTTTTTTTTCTTATACATATTTAAAACATTTTCATATATAAAGCATTGCAAACAAGGCATCTTAATTGACCTAACCTTATGATGTAATAAAACAATTTCATTTTAATATTATTTTGAGTATCCTATTTATTATAAATGTATTTGGGCTGGTAAATGATTTAGTTTGAAATGTATTTAATCACAATGTATAAAGTGTTATTATCAGAGCTTATTATCAGTTTCTGGGTTCCTATATATATGTATGTATAATGAAATGGTTTGAAGTTTTGAACAGCTGAATTTTAAAGCTATGTTATTACTTATAACGATAAAAAAAGTCTTCATGGGATGTATATTTTGTATTTGAACAGATGACACAGTTCATGAATCAGCCGAGCCGTCCCGTGGTGACAATGCAGCAACAGGACCGCGGATACCAAATTGGCTTTTGACAACCCTACTGTTTCTTCTGGCCATGCTTTTGACATTATAGCACAGAATACTGTACAGAAGAGCTCCACAACACCAGGGTCTGGAAACATCAAAGATCCACCTAACTGCTTCACCCGAGAAAGGAACTTTATATGATTATTATTTTTCCAGCTTTTCTTTTTTTTTTTTTTAAACGTTTTCTTTTTATTTCTATTCCCAGTCTCAAATGGCCATGATTTTCAGATGACATATTTAGTTCATATATACTATAATTTTGATGTTCGTTATTGTTCCAGAACTGAAAAAAAAATTACAAAAGCAAAGAAGAAAAAAAAAAAGGAAAACTTCTGATAAAAAAATGCCAAAATTTGAATAACGACACTAGTGAATACTTTCCCCTTTGCAATCATTTTGGCTTATTGTTATATGTTTAACGATGAAATGTTTTGGTGGTCATTAAAGAGAAATTTTGGAACTCATCAACAACAAAAAAAATCAAAAAATCCGAATTATTTTTTTCCCCCTCCATATTCTCTCAGAATGTTGTTACAACCAACCCAAACATACAACTGCTATAATCATAGGGGACCTGGTAAGGTCACTTACATCATTTTCCACGGATGCTTGTGGGTGAACATTATCTGAGGAAAAAAGACATCACCCCGTGACTTTTCTGAGTAAACTTGCCTGCACTAAGGTTTAATCAGAAATGGTTTCAGATTATCACGCTACAATAGATATTGTTGTTTTATTTTTATTTTGCCTAGAAAAGTCAGCACCCTTGCAATGAGCTTCACTATTTACTAAAGTTGCAGACCACTTCCAGAAATAGATTTTTGAGGTGCTACTTTTTGGTTTTGGTACCATCGTATAAACTGACAATAACTTTGTTTAGTAAGTGACCTTGCTTAAAAGTGTGAACTCCACTGGAGACATCAACAGAACTACTCTGGTTGACTATACTTACTAAGGACATCTACGACGAAGCGTTTCATAGTACTGGATTTATTTACGCCTGGCTTGAGTTTCTTATAGTTTCTTATACATAACCTTATATGTTTCTTTGGACACAACTATAAACATTTGTACACCGATAGTCGTGAGTTCTGTGATTTGGATTTCTTTGAAAATTGAGAATTGTGCTTACATTTCGTAGCCTTCGCTGGCAATTCAGCCAAGTTATGCAGCACCGCAGGGTACCTGTAGATTGTTCTATTTCATTTTCTTTTTTTTTGCAAAGCAGTAAGTGGAATCAGTTCCCAAAGATACTAATGGACTTTCTTAAGGCATCAACTGGTACAAGAAATAGTTTATTTAGAGGATGGATAAGTTCTTGTTCCATCAAATGGATATCGATGAGCCTACGAATGTGAAATAACCTCCTTAAGTAATACGATGTCATGTCTTAAAAGGAACATCCATGTACAGAGGTTGTTAATTATTAGGGTGCTTTGGGATTTCTTTGTAATGAAATCAGAGAAAATATTGTTCTTCATCTGTTTGGACACCAGAAACACGCAACTCAATGAACGAATGTGGCACCGTAAGAAATAAATAATAAAACATTTTAACTAACTGTGATTATGTTTAAAAAGTCAAAATAATAATAAAAATATATGTTTAATATATATTTATAAAACAAAATATGATATAGCCATCAGAAGTAAAATAATCATAGTTAGCAACCAATATTTTTGACTGTCAAAATAATGCATTTTCCAATGAGATGAATTGGAAAATGGAATAAAAAAGAAAAAATAAACTCGCAGTGGTTTAATTTCACCTAGAAAATAGTATTATGCAATTTTTTTACATCATATATAAAATAAACTAAAATAAAGCACAGAATTATGCATTGCAAAAATAACCTAAGAAATTATCAATACTGTCGAAGTCTGTATCACCTGTCTTGCAGGCTTCTTGGTCAATAATAGGCTTTGTTCATATTGTACTATTTCTTTACACTATGATATGGTAAGCGTCAGTACAGAAAGGTCAACCAGGATAAGTAATGTTCAAATGCACATCAATCAATACAGACGTAGAACACGTTTTAACCCATTAACAACAAATTATGCAAAAACGAACAGAATGAATAGAGAATTAATGTATAATTGTTTTAAAATAAGATTTATTCACGGTTAATGTCTTAGCCTTAATACAACATACTGATTTAATAGGGGCAAATAGAACATTTGCATTGGTAATGGTTTATCTGCCTTAACTTTACTTTAAGAAAGTGGGTTTTTTTATGATTATTTTCATTTTTATTGTGGCTCGATAAAGCACTAAACACAAAAAACAGACTCGCAGTTCTGTCAAACTCTAAAAATGTATAATCTTCACGCTACATATTTTTAATGAGTGTTGATAATGCTGTAATTATAAATAAAATTGTCAGGTCGAGGGGTGGCAGTGAAAACCAGGTTACAATCCAACTAGAGACTATAGTAAATAATGGAGCTCTTTTAGATTTTTTTTTAAATCTCATGTTAAATAACAATTCCTAGTTTTCTGATGGACGGTGGGGTGGAAAATGAAGCCGTTCATTGCACTTGAATACTAAGGGACTAACTCAAATTAAATATATTTGGCTTTATCTCTCTCTCTTTTTTATACCCATCTCATTTCTCTCCCTCTTTTTTTTCTCCCAATAAAACTACAAAGGCCCAGGACGGGTATTTTATTATGCCCATTTCCCTGGTTGCCAATGGCTTTGCAACTTTCAGCAGAGGAATAAGCATCAGTAGGTTTGGTGGATACTGTGTATCCTTTAAAACACAAGGTGACATTTCATTAGAATATTGAACATTAGAATATTGTTTTGTACTGTACCTTCTTGGATGGCAAAGAATATAAGAAGAAGAAAAAAAACAACAAAAAATACATTCTTTCAATTCTGTATTATTAGCAACCTATGTTGTATATAGTGTTTGATAATAAAGTATTAATTCAATTCTTATGTCTTTTGTAAGTGAATACATTAGACTTTCAGGCCACAGAAGTCATACCTGTTGTTAGAAGGAGCCTGGAAGTATCACATTCTGCTGTGACAAAGCAGCTTACAAGATTCGTCTGTGAAACACACTCACTCACAAGACCTCACTCATGACCCAGGATAACACAACACATAATTATCAATGTTTTGTACTAAATGTTTATAGGTCTGATATTAGAACCCTGTGTATTTTTGGCAGGTTGCTTCAAGGGAGCTTAGGGGATGCAGGAATTTTTTGATGGTTGATTTGGATAGGGGGAGAGTTCATTTTCTGATGGTTGTTTTTTCACATGCTTATAAGCCATGTGACAATTAGATGACATTATTTTCATGTCCGAAAAGAACAAAATAAAAGAAAAAAAGTCTTTGTTTTCCAGGCATCACTTAATGATAGGTAATTAGACATCATGTATTTTCATTTTTTTTTTTAATTATTGTTAAAGACACGGGCCTTGTGGTTCGAACCTCTGTTCAACATTGTATTGCTTGTTTTGGTATCTCTTACAAGACTTGTACTCTGTCTTGGTTATCATCTTCTCGTGGTTACTTGTTTTTATTTCTACCCTTTTCTGTTACTTCTGCTCTGTCTTTATCCTTCCGAGCAGTGAATGGGCAGATCTGTTCTACTTTTGGCATTGCTGAGTTTTCCCCAGGCATTGACCCCCACATAATTCAGATCAGAGACCGATCTCCTTATGATACGCTTACTGCCATTGTCTGTGCTGGCATGTTGAGAGTTACCCATCAGTCCTCAAAAAACGCTTTCCATACTTACTCTTGCCATCTCATTGAAATCACTCATTATGTGTGCATCTGGGTAAGAGAGTCCAGCTCAGTGTGGTCCTGTTCTTGTACTTCCCTGCTTTGCACTTCCTATTCCTTGAGTGCTGTTTTGAAATGCTTACATTATATGAATTTAAAAGAAAATGTAAAAAAAAACAACAACTGTATTTGTATATACACGTGTCCGTACAATTAAACTTAAATAAAAAAATAAAATGTTTCATTGTTTTATTTACGTGTGTTTATTTTTTCCATTTGCTTTAGTTTATTTTGTTAGAGAGAAATATCCTTTACCAATCAACACAATGCATGTGGATATATTTGTTACACTATAATGAGGATGTACCATGTAAAAAAAGTTTCTCCTTGAGCATTATATAGAGTTCTTCATACTGCAATGCGGATTAGCATTGACAATCACCTTGTTTCTCCAACAAACTTCCATTATGTGCAGTTCTGGAAGTTTTTGGGTGACCTTGCCTGCTCAAAGCTGATTCTTTATGGCAATGTCCATGAGGTCAGCAGTGCTACTAGTTTTATATTCTGGGGGATCCTTCTCATAAACACTAACATACTGTATTTCCTACCATAACAAACCTTGTGAAAGTTGGTGAATTGTATAAAAATAAGTGAGCCAGTATCAAAATGTGTGAATGTACACAGAACATGAAAATTAAAGAAAACAGAGGTGGACAGAGTTACTCTTAAAGGGACAGTCTAATTTCACCCTACTATACTATGGAGTATGGAACATATAAAAGTGCTCTGTGTACTTTATGTATTTAGAAACATAATAAAAAGGATACTATTCCGTATAAAAAATATACAAAATTACATAGAGAAGGATAAATCAATAATGTATTTAATGTTTATTAGATGCATTACACACACACAATGAATGGGGAACAATGCTTAAACTTAAGCTGGCAGTGTTGCCCATCAGAAAGTGGTAGAATACAAAGCTTATGGTGTTTGTGAGTGAAACACAACGTTTTGCTTGTTGCTTGTTTCACTGAATGAGGGAAAGCAATGAAATGGAAAGGGTGCTATTGTCCCTTTAAATGCCTGCGTGGCATATGTACAGTGTTACACATATCGCCAGGACTTTTTAACAAAATGCGTGCCTAGATAGTCATTTATTGTCAGTTTAATTAAGTAATGAACCCTCTGGGTTATTAACCTTTTGTAAAACATGGCATTGTAAGTCAGAGCCTTTGTCTGAGTTATCACTATATAATGAAAACCATTATTTTCAACTTAAGATGTTAATTTACAGATTATAAGCAGATGTGCAGAGGCATTAGACACAGCAGTATGTATAAACAAACATAAAATATACTTTGCATGGTAGTACTGCCTACAACCCCAATGGAGCTGAAATTGAGTTTTCACCATTGTTTTGTTGAAATAAAGAGTTCTTATGCAGCAGGGTACCTTATAATGGAGCAACAAGACTGATGAGAAGCCTGGCATGTTACATTTATTTTTTTTAATGTCATTTAGCGATCAAAGAGTTATGTTTTAACTGGTATTCTATTCCAATTTTATAGTAACCAGTAGACTTGTGCATTTGGATTCGTACGAATTGCAAATTTACCCAATTTTGGTAAATTTTGTGATTCATACAAAGCCCCGAAAACTAGGCCAGATCCCCCACTAATTGGACACAAACTAAGCAAAAGGCTCTGAATCTGACATTTTTGGGTCCACATTCACTCCCACTATCTCAGTCACACTCTGATTCTCCTTCTCATTCTCTCTGAAGCTGTCTAAAACATTTTTCTACCTTCTCTGCTGACTACTTCCGCCTTGGCCAGAAAATGTCTTCTTCTACATCTATCTTCTCCTTTTTTTTCTTTTATCTACAATCTGCAATTTTCTTTCTATCTTCGTCTGCATCTAAGCATACAAAACCCGGTGAGGACCTATGCCAAAATGTTGCCCTGAGTTCAAGTAAGGGCAAAAATGACAGTGCTCACAGTGATGTCCTCTCACGATTTAGACAGTGAGAGAGTAAGAGTGTAAGAGAATGATTGGCCGTACAGGAAAACGAATGAGCCAAAAACGAAATGAAAAATTAGTCCGAATAATTTTTGGCCCATTTGCACATTTTCTTTGCAAAGGAAACTTTAAGCTCTAGTCACAATACTGATGACAGTTAGCAAACTCAATTAGATGGGCTAAGCCAAATGGCTACTTTTCATAAATGTGAGGGGAACACTTACTCAAATGATTTTTTTTATATTCTTTATTAAAACCTGCCTGCCTTAGAGAAGAGAAATGTTATAGAAACATTTAAATACATAAATAGATTTAGAAAATACAAGAGGGAAGTTTATCTCTAAGGAGGAGGAGAAATGTTAGTGGTTCCAGCCTAGAATTAGAGGGTGAGAGACAGGTTTAATTTTTAATTAGATTTTTAGATGGGTCGAATGTTTCTTATCTGTTTCGGTGGGTTTCACAGTTCTGACAGGCCAGCCTTTCAATCTGAGTCTTTACTATCTGTTTTATAGAATACACATATTTTTCTTTATGTCAAGTGTTTTAGACATGAATGCTCCTTTTCATATGACCTTTATCGCTGTCACTTCCCTCTTGTTTTCATGGGCAGAGACTTGGCTACACACTTTTTGGCTTACTGGCCCGTTACCATGCTTAATCTATACAAGGGAATGTATAGTTTGTTTATACAGATCTACATATAAATAATTTTAATTTTAGTATAGAGAAAAAACCATTATGATTAATCAAAAGAAGGCTCATGTCATTGGCAATTTGTCAGCTAAGTAGTCAACTGCTTCATTTTAACTTTCATTTTCTGTGGGTGTCTGTGAGTTTTTTCATTATGGTAAAATGTTAATTACCTGCCTTAACAAATAAGCATGACACAAATTTCTTTAGTGATAAAGAGTCTTTTCTGTGAAAATGTCACTCACGGTGCGCATTAACCATTTAAAATAAAAGTATAGAAAGCATAATACCAAATTACGAATTAATTCTAGAACCCACTCACTGCAAAGAATGATTTATTAATGACAAGCTGATGCTAGAGTACTACTTTTAACTTGTTCAGGGCAGAATAAGCGCGCTACTTTATTCACAATAGCACACATGAATTAGTCATATGGTCATAAATTCACATTACATAGTTTCATTGCCCAGGCAATATCAACAACTCGTTCTGGATTTGACAGTGTGTTATTACCATCGCCATACCACTTGATTTTCAGGAACTGTCCTGCTGCCCCCCTGTCCTGCTTTTGCATTTAGGAGATCTTCTGATATCTGATAGGGAGGGGTAAAATCAGTGGAGGTCTGTGCTATGTAAATAAATACTAATTTTTGGAGGACAACACAATCTATGGTAAGTTTTTCTTGCCAATGATTGTCTGCCCCCAACTGCATACACCCATGGTAATCACAACAAGAGTTGTGTATATGTACCGTTTTATAATTGGCCCCCCTACTTTGGTCCCTGGCCCCCATGTGCCCCCCTAAATATGAAAGCTGGAGACGCCACTGTCTCACACACACACACACATATACACGTACACTGCCCTTACACATACCTGCATTTACACACACATATACACACACACTGCTTTTACACACACACACATATACACACACACTGCCTTTACACACACACATGCCTTTACACGCTGCCCTTCATACACACTCTTACACATATACACACACACTGCCCTTACACACACCTGCCTTTGCACACACATATAGACAAACACTGCTCTTACACACCTGCCTTTACACACATATATACACATACACTGCCCTTACACACCAGCTTACAAATATCTATACTGCTCTTACACACACCTGCCCATACACAAACACAAGCTTACAAACATACACACACATACATACATACAAATACACTGCCCTTACACCCCTTTCTCCCCATCTCTTACCTCTTCTTCCATTCTCTATCCTTCTGTCTTCATTCTTCTTCCTCCATCCTCCATCCTGTGGTGGGAGCGCGAGGTCTGAAGTGACTGCTTCCTCATCACTAGGCACCGGCTACTGATGCAGAGCGCGGGGGCACACCGTCACATCCTGGTACTCGGCATCACTTGCTGGCATGTAGTGATTAGGGAGCAGTAAAGCGAGGCCTGAAGTGACAGACCTCATGCTCCCTAATGTTGAGCCAACTAGAGGGAGGTTGTGATCTCCCAACTAGTCCTGCAGGCTGCAGCTGCTGATCAGGCCGCTGTGCGCCCCCTCGGAGCTGCACCCGAGGTGAGTACCACTCTCAACTCACCATTGCTCCACCCCTGCAGGGACAGCAGTAGGAATAGGCGGGACAGTGGGACTGTCCCACCCAAATTAGGGCAGTTGGGGAGCATGTATAGTAGCATAGTAGGATCCAATACAATTTTCAGTGTAACTGCCTGCAATATTTTATTTGTCCAACTGTCTCCTTTTTTCTGCTATTTAGTCCTTTTTCCTTGGTTCCCTTAAGGTTTATTACCTGTGGTACACTTGGATCACTCTGTCCATTAGTGAATAGACAGCGGATGAAATGTATTCCAGTTCCATGCTATTTTCAAGAAATACAAAGCAAATTATTTAAACTGCAATTAGTATTATGTTGCTCCTTTACGAAAATGAAACATTCCCAAAATCAATGATGGTTAAATTACATTGTAAACATTTAAGCTTATTAAAAAATATTTTAGCACGTAAATAAATTATTACATAATACATCAATATGAATATTTATGATTTTTTTGTAATGAGTGAACTTTGCCATACATATATATTAAGGAGTGTAATTTATAAATAAATTATTACATAATACATTAATATGAATATTTTTTATTTTTTGTAATGAGTGAACTTTGCCATACATATATATATATATATATATATAATATATATATATATATATATATATATTAAGGAGTGTAATAAAAAATGATATTGAGATCTGCTCCCATTATTTGCATATGTTCATATTTATGTTTATGAAGGAAGGTGTTTCAATGGTTAAATTGGCCTTTTTGCTTATAAACGGCAGCTTTGCAATGAAGGTATAACATTATACGATGCTGTTGGCTTCTTATTCAAACAGCTTCTTATTCAGCCAACTTTTTATTGAAAGCAGAAAATAATTTGTATTATAAATCAATACCAACAATATTTTGGTACTAAAACAAATACACAATGCATATCACAGTGCGTATACAAAAGGCCCTCAATCCTTTATGAAAGCTACATGTTTCCATCCTGGCCCCAAAAAAATCTGCCCAATGTGCAAAAAATGCTTAATTCCATGGGGACAATGGGCACCCTTTTATGGGCAACCACCCTTTAGGTCAAGTTGGAAACATGTAGGTTTCATGAAGGGGTGAGGACCCTTCGTATCTGTACTGTGATGTGGGTGACCCAATGGAGGTTAACTCCTTAAAATCCTCAGTTATTTATCAACATGGTAAATACTATAGGATTTTGGGCCAGGCTGGAAAGGTTTCATGAAGGGGTGAGGACCCTTTGTATCCTTACTGTGATGTGGGTGGGCCAATCTTCAGTTACTTATTGAAAATGCCTAATTTCATCGAGTTGGCACTTTGGGCACCCTTTTATGGGCAAAAAACACTTTTGTGCCAGGCTGAAAATATGTAAGATTCATGTAGGGGTGAGGACTGTTTGTATCTGTACTGTGATGTGGGTGGCCCATTGGAGTTTAACCCCTGAAACCCCTTAATTACTTATTGAAACCTTATGTCAATTCATGCCAAGCGTGCCACTTTTTTAGTATAACAATAATTTTGTATGCATTTTGAATGTGGTATTGAGATATTGATCTATAATACAATTCAAATCAGAAGCTGGCTGAATAAGGAGCTAAGGAGCCAAGTTCGGCATTGTAAACATACATTTTTAGGGGGACATACTAATTGGATAATTATGAGGTTTATACCAACTGGAACTACAAGTAAGGAGAATGCTTTTTTGAATGATCTTATAACAACATTTAATTAATGAGATTTTTAATCTCATTAATTATATATTATGGAAAATATTATATATATTATATTATATTATATGAACATGCACCAAACTATGGACTGGTTTTCTTTCCATCAATGACACTTGGAAATGTATGGATTATAAAACAAATATATAGAATATATAAATAAATATCAAAATAATATAGGATAATGTTAACACAATAATAAAGACTGCAAAGCTAATCTTAAAACAGGTGAACCAATTGATGTTTTTATTGATTGCCAATTAGCCATTTGCCCTGAAACATTTCCAATGTCGAATTTATGAACATAACAGTATCTTCTTTTTTTTTTAAACTGTAATTGGCAAATATAACAAGTGCAAAGAAATAAATCTCACTTGTTCTTCTACCTAGTACAAAATAATATTTTAAGATCTGTAAAAGCCTGTAATTGTTTATTAGTAAAGGTTACACAGTATAACTACATCAGTCGTGCATCAGGTTGCATTGTCATTAACAAAGGGACAGCGAAAAGAAACACAATAATATGCTATGATGTAGGGCAGTACACAATAGAATTTTAATTAATGATAGATTGTGAAACTAATTGCTTAATGATTGATGCATTTTATGTTGTGTTCCATAAAGAGCGAACATATTTTGAAGTCAATCTTGAATAATTGCACATAAATGATATGAACACAATACAAGTTTCCCTACCTAGTGTTTTTTTCGAGTATTACCACTGTTTACGCAGCAACAATAGCTTATTCTTTAGTTTAATTTCTTCTTTTGTAACAGTGGTATAGTGTCATACACAGAAATTATTCTCATTTGTGAACATGTTGCAATTGGTATTTTTTTAATAGGCATGATACATAGTGGTATACATTATTACTTACACTTATTCTGCACAATGTTATCTTTTAACAAATGGTCCATGAGGTTTATGCCTATTGGGCAAACACACTGAATCGACCCTGTCATACAGTGTCCTACCACATATGGATTAACATAACAAATTGCACTGGTCATACTTGCCACTAACTAAAAGTGTTTGCATTAAAAGCCCACTTCAGATTATAGAAAGGATTACATTTTGGAAAAGTTCTAAAGACTATGCGTTTTGATCTAGACGCAATCTGTGGATACATACAGAACTTTAAAAAGAAATCAGAGCAATCCAGGGGTTATTTATTTCATATGCCTACAACAAGTATTATATAGCGCTTTTCTCCTGGTGGGACTCAAAGCACTTTGCAGGTATATGCATACACGAAAAAGAGTGAATTCTCTGAAGGATTGGGAAAAAAGTCTGTTTTTAAAAGTCCCTAAAGATGGGGCCTCTCTGACTGATAGTGGTAGAGAGTTCCAGAATGTGGGAGCAGCATGGCAGAATACATTGGAGCCGGATTTTGTGCGCACTTTGGGTAATGAGAGAAGAGACATATGTGTGGATCGGAGGGCGCAGCAGGGATGTAGGTGTTAATAGCTCTTTCAGGTAACAGGGTCCCTGGTCCTTTAGGGCTTTAAATGACAACACACCTATCTTAAAGTGAATTGTCCACTTGATAGGAAGCCAATGGCGAGACCGTAAAATAGGCAAAATATGGCTTTGATTTGCTGCTGCTGCGTTCTGAGCCAACTGCAGTTTGTGAAGGTCTTTTTCTGGGAGGCCTACATACAGAGCATTGCAATAATCCAGACGGGATGTCACAAATGCATGGATTAGGGTGGCAGTATCCTCTGGTGGGATTAGGTTCTTTATCCTGGCTATATTCCTCAAGTGGAAGTAGGAAGATTTTGTTGCAGCAGAGATTTGGCGTTTAAGTGACAAACCACTGTCAATGAGTACTACGAGATTTTGCACTTCACTTGATCTGAGTAGCTCTAAACCCCTGAATTCTATGCCAGTTGTGTTAGTATTTCCTAGGATTGGCCGAGTTATCCTTTGTCCTCTGATCAACAGGACTTCTGTTTTATCAGGATTTACCTTTAACCAGCTAGCTTGCATCCATTCTAAGAGATCTGCTTAGCATCTGTTGAAAAGAGATGTTGGATCCTTAGTTCCTGGTGTAAAGGAAAGGTAGAGCTGTGTGTCATCTGCATAGCAGTGGTATCTTAATCCATGTTGTCTGATGATGTCCCCCCAGTGGCAGCAGATATATGGCAAATAGAGTGGGAGATAGAATGGATCCTTGTGGTACTCCACACGTTAGTGGTGTGGGAGCTGAGGAACACATTCCTGATGACACCCTCAGTGACCTGTTTGTGAGGAAAGATTTAAACTATGTTAGAACTGTGCCTCCCAGTTTAAGATACCACTGCTATGCAAACAGGATAACTCGGCCAGCTGCTCAATAAGAATCTTATGATCAATGGTGTCAAATGCTGCTGACAGGACTAGAAGAATTAGGATTGAATGATCACCCTTGTCTCTTGCCATCAAGAGATCATTCAGAACGCGAACCAGGGCAGTTTCAGTGCTATGAGGTTTTCTGAAGCCTGATTGGAAAGAATCAAAGATATTATTACTTGACAGATGGGCCTCTAGTTGCATTAACACACATTTTTCAATGATTTTCCCCAGAAACGGGAGGTTGGAGACGGGCCTATAGTTCTTTATGCATTCTTTTTTAGCAGAGGTTTCACGATTGCTTCTTTCAGTAGGTCTGGAAAAACTCCGGAGTCCAGAGAACATTGGGCTATTTTTGTAAAAACTGGGCCTACTGTTTCTGAGCATGCAGGGAGGAGATATGTAGGTGCAGGATCTAAGTCACAGGTGGTTGCCCGCAGGTTTTCTGAGATTGAGATGATTTCTTCCTTGCCTAGAATGTTAAAACTTGTCCACAGGGTGGGGGAATTTGAACCCTTGTTTTTGTACCTCTGTAATGCCTTTGGCTGTGCTTTTGAAATAGAGGTCCGGATGGAAGCTATCTTATCTGAAAAGTAGGCTGCAAAATCTTCACATTTGGACTGTGTAAGATTTGTGGAGGTATGCAGGCAAGATGGGTTGCAGAGTCTTTCTACGGTGCGAAAGAGCTGGGCCGGTCTGTTGTGTGCAAGGTTGATTTCACGAGATAGGAATGCAGATTTTTTCTTAGAAATTGTGAGTTGGTAGTCGGTAATGTGCTCGGTTAAGGAGCGCTTATCATCCTGGTTCTTTGTTTTACGCCACCTTCTTTCAAGCTTACGGCCTTTTTTCTTCAGCATTCTGAGGGTGTCGTCAAACCATGGAGCATGGCGGATTGTTTTTATAGGTTCAATGCGAAGCGGAGCAAGGCTGTTTAAGGTATCACTCACCCTCTTATTATACTGTTGGACTAATAGGTTGGGGTCTTTGCAGGTGCCCAGTAATTCTGTTAGGTCAAGGTTTGATAAAAAGATTGGTGAAGTCAAACCCTTTAATGAGCGACGTTTGGCTAGCCTTGGAGGGGGAAGTTTGGTTCGCTCTGAGGAGATGGAGAAGTTTAGGCAGTGATGATCTGACCATACTACTGGGTTTACTTTTACAGCAGGGATTTCAAGTTCAAGTTGGAACACCAGGTCGAGTATGTGTCCTCTTTTATGAGTGGCAGACGTGACAGTTTATGTGAAGCCAAGACTACGCATCATGTTTAGGAGATCCTGTCCAAGTTGGGAAGCTGTGTCATCAATCCAGGCATTGAAGTCCCCCAGGATTAGCCAACTTGGGTGTCCCAGGACTAGCCCTAGGTAGCATATGACCAGTTACATCCATTAGAGGGAATAGCACTGATGGAAAGGATATTGTGAAATGAACTTAATAAATGATGAAATGGAATTGAGGGATGAGGAGTGAGAAAGCATTATGGAGAGGAAAGGAAAAAGCATAATCCTAACAAAACCATTAAAAAAAATCCTATTAGTACACTCAGCTGATTTAAAATATTTAACAAAGATGAGGGTCAACTGTCTGAAAATCAAGGGCGGCTTAACAGTGGAGCACAAGGAGCATTTGCCACATGGCCCCCGGCATTCTGAAAGGCATTGCAGCAGTTGCCCCAATGCAGGGGAGGGCTGGAAGCCTAAGGCCCGGGGGGGCAAGTCTAGTCAGCCCACCATCCATGCCCATCTTTTCATGATTTTCTAAAGCATATTGATGTAATGTGATGACATTGGGAGTACATCAGTACACTTAAAAAGAGTGATCATACACAGGACGCCTGAAGCCACAATTTACTGCCACTAATCCTTTTTAAAAAGATATGCAGATAGAAATAGAGTAAATAACACAAAACCTTTACTTTTCCTCCCTCTGATTTCTGGGCCTAGAAAGTTCTGTCCTCTCAAGTGACTACAAATTCAGGAGGGCATGTTATCAGCGCATCACTAAAAACTAAATAGTTTAATTTATTTCTACAGTAAGTAAAGTGCCAAGAAACAAATAACTAAATACACACCAGGACAGGCTCTGCCACGCTGACCCCGGCATCAGTACGGGTTAATCTACACAAAGCATAAAAAATGCTTTCCACACTAGTTTGTTGTTTGTGTGATTTCCACCTTGTGTATTGATGCCCCAGCCAGGCCCCCCTTTAGTTTTAATGTATTCCCCCACACCTTTGTGTATTGCCCGATGTGTATTTATGCCCCCAGCCAGCCCCCTTTGTGCATTTATGCACCCACACTCTTGATTATTGATTTATGTGATGTCCCCCAGCCACCCTGTTGTGTACTTATACTGCTCACCACCCCCTTCTTTGTATTTAATTGTCCCAAGGCAGCCCCCCCTTTGAATATGAGAGTAGTACTAGAGTAAATAACACAAAACCTTTACTTTTCCTCTCATTGATTTCTGGGCCTAGAAAGTTCTTTGAATATGAGTATTTTTAAATACTTACTTTTTTGCTTTCTTTCTTCCCCGGCAGACTGCTCTCCTCTGACGTGTTCTTCTCCCTGTCACGAGGAGCTGTTCCACTGGGCGGTATGGCGCATGAACACTGGCCGCTTTAAAATCATTAAGCAACTGGTGGAGGTAGTCTTACAACCGCTTTAAAATGCGCAGCTGTATCTGCTGCAATTGCATATCGGTGTGCCGTTCCATGGACTGGCCAGCACACTGCGGGTGCTGCGGGCATTTGCCCCACATCAAAGAAGGCCCTATTGGTCGTGCAGCCGAATAGGCCACTTCAGTGCCCCAATGCCCCAGCTTTCTGATTGGTGCATACTTCCCACCTGTTCCACGAAGAGGCGATCCAATTAGGTCTTGCAACATGCGGAAATCATCCTCCCTTACTGACACTGCCCACCTAGAAATGGCATCACTTTCCATGTGTCAGTGAGAGAGGATGGTTGCCGCATTTTACGAGACCCAATGGGTTCGCTGCTCAGTGAAGGAGCTGCAGGCCACAGGGAACATACCGAAGGGAAGTGGAAGATGCAGTTAGTACTATGTGTGTATAAATATGTGTATATGTGCGTACACAAGTTAGAAAAAACAACTCCCAATATTGAATGTGCTAAATGTATGATTACATTGTTTATCATAGGAAAAAATATAAAGGAGTTCCAAGTAACAAATTGAGCTGTCACCCTTTAATTGAGTATTTTATGAGAATATATATATATGTATATATATATATAGTCAGGTCTATATATATTTTTGGACTGTGATGCAATTTTCTGAATTTTGGCTCTGTACATCACGACAGTGGATTTGACATGAAGCAATCAAGATGTCATTGAAGTGCACACTTTCAGCATTAATTCAAAGGGTTTGACAAAAGAATTATAGCTATTTTCCTACATAGTCCCCAATTTTCAGGGGCTCAAGAGAAATTAGATACACTAACATCATACACAAAATGATCGTTCTTTATACTTGTTTGAAAATCCTTTGCCTGAAATTCATGGACATCACCAAATTCTGGATTTCATCTCAAGTAATGCTTTGCTGGACCTTTAATGTAGCCATCTTAAGTTGATGCTTGTTTTTGGGTGTTTCTGCCTTCGATTTTGTCTTCAGCCAGTGAAATGCAGATTCAATTGGGTTGCCGTCAGGTGACTGACTCGATCTTTGAAGAATATTTAATTTCTTTTACCTTGAAAAACTCTTTGGTTGCTTTTACAGTATGTTTTGTGTCATTGTCCATCTGTACTGTTAAATGCATTCCTATCAGTATTGTGGAATTTGGCTCAATCTGAGCTAATATACCCCTATACACTTCAGAAACACTATAAACACTAGTGACCTAGCTCCATTGGTAGCCATATATTCCCATGCCATAACACAGATGATGTGGCTTGCTTTGGATCATAAGCCTTACTTACCGTCTCCATACCCTTCTCCTCCCATCATTCTGGTATAGGTTAATCTTAGTTTGATATTGCTCCAGAACTCGTCAGGCATTTTTTATATGTTTTTCAGCAAAGTTTAATCTGGCCTTCCTATTCTTGAGGTTTACCAGTAGCTTGCACCTTTTGGTAAAACCTCTGTATTTACTTTCATGAAGTCTTCTCTTAAGTGTTCTTGACATGCCTAGATGGCATACAGGGATTTTTCTTCACCAAGTAAAACATTCTGCAACCGTTCACGGCAGTTGTCTTCCATGGTCAACCAGGTCTTTTGATTGTGGATGAACTTACCAGCGCATTCCCTCTTTTAAATAATGTACCAATGTACCAATACTCCTCATGTTTCTCTCTTATGGTTTTTTTAGTCTAATGATGGCCTGCCTTGCTTCCATTGACAGCTCGTTGGACCTCATTTTAAGAGTTTACAGCAAAAGCAAATTCCACATTTGAAATCAACTCCCGACCTTTTTAACTGTTTAATTGTTAATGAAATAGTGAAGGAACAACCATAAAACACCTGACCATAAAAAGCGCTTCTGAGTCGATTATCTAATTACTTTCTGTCCCTTGGAAGGAAATCGACTACATGTAACAAGTCCTGTAGTTCCTAAACCAGTTACCCAATTTGGATGTAAATATCCTCGTAATAAAGCTAGCACTTCAATCACACCTTGATTGCCTTATTTCAAATCCATTATGGTGGCAAACAAAGCCAAAACTATGAAAATTGTGCCACTGTCAAAATACTTATGAAGCTGACCTTTAATTGCATGTTTTTAGTAGAAGAAACCCATATAATAAATTGCAGCTGCCCCCCCATTTCCATGCATGTATACAGGGAGCCTCTGCCTCATCTCTTTGGGGTTGATAGCCCATTAACCTGCCATCCTGAACCCTGTCACTGTTATAGAATGCATTATACATTAAGTGTTTTTCCTCAGCAAAGCACTGCACATTAAGTGGTAAGAAGCTTAGTTTATCCATGTTATCGTGAGGCATAGTTTACATAAATGCATCATATTCTAAAATGGGAATAGAC
Organism: Spea multiplicata; assembly: GCA_009364415.1. Classification (NCBI taxonomy): domain Eukaryota; kingdom Metazoa; phylum Chordata; class Amphibia; order Anura; family Pelobatidae; genus Spea; species Spea multiplicata. The sequence continues at coordinate 16,227 of VKOC01002197.1, read as the reverse complement.
ATTTGAATTATTGTCAGTATCTTTTTATAAATACAGAAATTATGAGGGTAGTAATGCCATCCTGATAAATAAAACCAGCTCATTCTGCAATAAAATTAAAATATAAGTGTTTTAAAAAGAATCAACAGTGCTCTGATCATGATACACCGATGGTTTTTAAACTTTGTTTGCCATAAACATTACATTTTGGCCAAATTCACACTTTTGTGTTATTTTGTTTTATTATTTCATACATACTGCACCTCTTCTTTTCTGGGCAAAAGTATTAATTTCGAAGCTTACATTGTTACTGTGACTATAACCATCCTTTGTTATTTGAAAAATCCTAACTGAACACCCTAAATATAAATAACTAACGGAAAACTCAAAAAGAAATTATCCCTGGTATCATAGAAATATATGACATCAAGCACTTAGCCAAGGAGTGGTGCAGATATTGTCCCTGTTGTTGAAATTCATCAATGTCCACAGAGCTTGGGTACCAAACTGAATGAGGCAATCAAATCACTGGAATACAACACCAATAATGTATATTTATTTAGCGCTATCATCTGATAAATTTACTCTTCTATATATTATGAAGCCTGTGAAGTGGCCATCAGACATTAGCGTCATATCCATTGTCTAACAGCACTGACCGTGTACCGTGCCACTGCATGACTGCGTTTTATTGGCCCCTGGCCATTTAAAACATCGTAGAGTTTTACCTCTCCAGTTCAATACCGCTTATGATAATGGAAATACCGTGGGATATTAACATATTTACCAAATATGATTTATCCAGATCTTTTTCTTTTTAACAATGACAGTTACATGAAAGAATCGTCCTGTATTATGTTGGCTGTCTGCTTCTGACACTATGTTATTTTTCGGCTTTAAGATTTACTACTTCCTGTCCTGACCTTTATCTTGTTCTGATTAACATTCTGCCTTCTGCATGTGGTACTTTGACCTGACCCAGGCCTTCATATCTGCTCTGGTGGAATAATACATCTCCGGTACATTGCACATAAGGTTAGATAATACATTTATGTCCAGAGTGGCTTAGTGGTGTGCTTCTGCCATCTGATATACAAGATACATTTAATGCCGAGATAAAGTTTGGTGTTCTGTGAACAAAGTGACGTGAACAGTTGATATTTTGGTATAAAGGGGCTAATTTATCATGTTCCTTCTATAGCTAATATTAATAGCTAATATTAACTATAAACGTAAAAATACATGACACATATAACAAGCGGATGTTCTTTATATTACACGCTGAATATAAAAGGTATTTGTAAATAGAAGGAAGTCGAACAATAAAGATTCATGTCGCGTCCAGGGATGTATTTGTTTATACATACAGGGATATATGTATTCCAGCTTTGCGGTAAATCCAATGATGACACGTACCATATATTAGAGAGAAATGACGTGGAACACATTTTTCACGGCAGAAGTGCCAAATAAGTCTTGCAGTAGAAAGTAGAAATTATCAGTGAATAAATAAACACGTTTTACAACAACAATAAGTTGATTACCTGCCACATTACCACACAAACAGCAAAGTCACTGTGAGTAATATTAATCCCTTAAGGACAATGGGCGGTCTCAAAACCCATTGAAAGCAATGCATTTTGAGCCCGTAAATGTACAGGCTTTGTCATTAAGGGGTTAAGAGCTTTCAGTGTTTGGATTATGTTATTTACTGTGCACAGTGTTTGGAAGTAGTTGCAAAGAGGGTTCCAGCAGGGTGAAGGGGGTGAAAAAGTAAGATGGTAAGGGGGTTAGGGAGGTAGTATGTACAGTATGTGCCTATGTTTGTATGTTAGAGTGAATAAGTGTATGTTAGCCTGAGTGTGTGAGTATGTGTTTAGCATGTATGCGCATGTACAAGTGTGTGTGAGTATGACTATGTATGTGTTTGTGTCAACATGAATGTGCAGGGAGTGTGTGAGTTAGCATGAGTAAGTGTGTTTTTGTGTGTGTACGTATGTGTAAGAAGTGTGTGTAAACATCTGTGCCAGTCACATGTTAGTTACCGGGGGGGGGGTCAGCCAATGGGGCCACTTGGCTTAATCCGTCCCCCGGTCCTGGCTGACTGTTTATTTCAGAACCTTTGGAATCTTTATTGACCCAGAATATGGTAGGTTTCATAGCATGGTAGAAATATTTTGCTACAAATATCACAAAACATTATATAGTGTGTTAAAATACTACAAGATATTTTTGTATGCACTATTTATGTCAAGTTTATTTTGGAATTTTGAATGACAGATACAGTATATAGCTAGAGCTAGTTATCTGTAAGGTTTCAAAGGAAAAGTCAGTTTGAGCATTTTGAAATATTCTTCTTTTGGTGGTGCAAAGGAACACAATATCTGTCAAATTTTAGGTTATATCAGATAAATGATATCCACATATATATATATTTTATCCTGATCAGTCATTAATACTACAACCAGTTAAATGAAAGTGCGGACATTAAACTTTGATCATAAAAATAAGCACTTTATGGATCTATCCATTAACTGCTCTTCTCCCTCTTTGCTGAAGCAACTCAATCAATAATGTGAATTATCTACAGACAAGTCATGGTTAAACTATAGGAAATGCTGTGGACACACAGCTGTAGATCAACGTGATTTTAAAATATGTGGAAAAATGTCATGGGTATGAATGATTTTTGCTTTTATTTTTAAGGAGGAATTTGAATTGTTTAAAGTCCGAGGAAGAAATATACGGCACGTTTTATAATGACACGGTCTAAAAATGAATTTGTTACATTTATTATTTGATGAGATGATTGACTTGCATGTAATTACTCTTTTTTTGTGTCCAGTAACCTAGCCATGTTGTCTGTAGCTCTAACATGTTCAGCCTTTTAACTTATTTTAGACATCTGGGACCTCTTACCCTCCACTGTGACATGCAGTTTGCAGGGGTCTTTCTCTCCTCCTTCCAAGTTTTTCATATCTAATTATGATTGCCAGGAAATTACCAAAGACCCTGCTCTCCCTCTTCTGGTGAGACATAATATGTACATACAGCATTGCAAGGGTACTCCTCCCCAATTTGGAAAACATGTTTTGTTTTCATATGTGTTTAAATATGTAGAACACATTCTATACCTCTCACTATTTAAAGAAGATAAGTCACTTTTTTGGAGAAAACATAAAACACTACGTAGACGTATAAATGCATTACAAACCCACCTTAAGATTTAGAGTTTTTTTTTAACTTCCTGTTCATAGGATTGGCATTTGTATTCCTCTCCATTAACTTATTTCTCTCTCCATTTGCTGCCCATCTTTTGTTAGTAGTTTGACTGCCTTTGTAATGGTGGGAGATAGGCACCTATTCTATAGAAAGATATCATAGCACTAGAAAGGGTGCAGAGGCGGGCTACACAATTAATAAAAGGAATGGAGCACTATAGTTATGAAGAAAGGTTAACTAATTTAAATCTGTTTAGTTTAGAAAAACGTCGCCTCAGAGGGGATATGATAACATTATATTAATATATTCGGGGCCAATACAAACCATTGTGTGGAAATCTGTTCATAAACAGGACTATGCATAGGACACGTGGTCATGCTTTTAGACTGGAAGAAAGGAGATTTAGACTAAAGCAGAGGAAGGGTTTTTTAACAGTAAGGACAATAAGGATGTGGAATTCTCTGCCTGCAGAGGTAGTTTTATCAGAGTCTGTACAGACGTTTAAACAGCAGCTGGATGCATACCTGGAAAAACATAATATTCGGGGATATAATCTTTAATAATGGGGAAACGACTTCTTGATCCAAGGAGAAATCTGACTGCCATTTTGGGGTCAAGAAGGATTTTTTCCCTGGTTAGTGCAAAATTGGAAAGAGACAAACTGGTGTTTTTTGCCTTCTTTTGGATCAACAGCAACAAATTAAGACATAGGAAACTTGATGGACGCATGTCTTTTTTCAGCCTATATAACTATGTAACTATCTATGTATGTAGGGGATAACATTATATTGTAATTTTGCCATGGTAGTTACACTCATTTTCAAGCAGTACACACTATATATATGTTTAATAAATTAATGAGTTTATTTGTGTTAAAAGTTGTAATGGTTCCCCTTTATACAACAGTATATAGTAAAACAAATGCCAAAATCTTATGTAACCAGTAGAGTGCCTGACCTATATGTATTTATGTATATAATTGAATTTAAATCTGCCTTGCAAGGTTACCTTTAAAGCCAGAACTCTGATGACTGTTAGGGTGTTAATACCCTAAGACAAAACACCAATTGTATTCTTTATATGTGATATTGTTTTCAGTTTCTATGTAGAATCTATCAGTGCCTGTTTTTGTCGACCATGTCAAGTATTCCAGGTAAAAAATATGAATAATTTTACATAATTATTTCAAATTTTTTTCACATGATTGAATTATTATTTTAATGATTTGAGTGCTCAACAATGCTAGGAATCTTATTTCTATTGCTGCACACATTAAATGCAACAGAATATATAGCAACAGCATTAAACTTTAGGTTGAAGTGAAATTTAGTTTCTAACATTGCCTTTGTGATGCTGCATGGACCTTTCTCTATCAGAGATCACTGACGGCTGGTTCTATGCATACATAACATTGTGTGCCAGGACATACTAACATAATATGTTAGTATTTAGAAGAACTAACTATCATATGTGGATTTATTCTCACATTTGATCTTAATTGTTATGGCTTTAAAGCATATTTATTCAACTTTTCCTTTCTGGTAGAAGTATTTTAATTAGTTAGTATTCAAACTCATCCCCTTGATATCAATTTTTTACCCGACCAATTATCATATAATGTTTTTCACTGAAATAATATTAGTTTCGAAATAAGTTGCATTGGAAGGAGTTAAAATGCCCTCAGAACTACCCCCACAAGACATATGCACCACTGGTTTGCAAACTATACCCAAAGGATCTACAAAATAGACCAGTATGGTTGTGTAATATATTAACTGTATTTCAAGGTCTCTGAACTATTTTTATTAATATTTTTTTTTATTTACATGTTTTATGGAAGGATACTTTTTACACAATGTGTCTTTCATCATGTGATATTTTGAGCTTTCTGCAAAAAGAGATAATACGGATGCTCTATAGACAGATCTCCATGCTGGCCTCTTTATTTTAATGTAGTAAAAATCTTGAATAAAATATTGTAGCCAAGCTAATCCAGCTCCTACAGAGCCCAACCTAGAACTATTATAATTACTATACTATAGACATGTTGCAAATTATTAACACAATTTGTCAAAAATGTAATGGCATTGTTAATGTAATAGTATCACTTCTTCTTTTCAGAGCAAAAATCGGTATGCTTTCTGGGGCTAGTTATCAGATTGGACCTTCTCCAAAATGGTTTCATGTACAAAATGGATAGGGATCAAAGGAAGATCCTTATGTTACAGAAAAGTAACTATGATGTGCATCTCCATCCCAGAAAACCAGATAATAGTATCCTATGCCCATTAGAAAGGGTGGCATAGATATATTTTTAGAAGGTATAGGACATATTCTGAGATTATAAACACAAGTTTAAATTGGAATCCAAGCAATATATTGAGATATTGAATGAACTGTGTTTTAGAATATTTCTGAGCTCTTTCATAGCTCCCGAACATTAAACCAACGCCGCTGACTAGGCTGAGGCACCCTACAGAGACACTGGAGGTGCTGCAGGGATTAAATCATAGAAAGCAGATTCCTACCAGGTAGAAATCATTTATTTTTGTGTCAGTGACCAGCACATTGTAAAGAACTTTTGAGCTAGGTAGCTAGAGGAGAAAAAATGATTACATATTTAAGGGGAGAGTGTTAATAAAAACCTAATATGAGGCGTGGGTACAAAGCAAAAGCTTATGGGTTTGGATATTTTAAACAATGTTAAGATCTGGTGGGCTGAAAAAACTTGGATTCAGGAAATGTTAGTGGAACATCTGTAAAAAAGAGGAAACTACCATTAAATCAATCATCTAAAACGATTAACATAATGTTTTTTTTAAATTTTTTTGCATATTCAGCATAGCGTAGAGAAATAATAAAACGTTAACCTAACAGGAGTCATCTTATCTGTGTTTTGTTATGCCATGTGAGGAAATAGGAGGAATTTAAGCTTTTTTTGTTAAACTTGACAATCACTTTGACCCAAGTAACAGGAAGACATCATTCATACAACTATTTACACAAGGAAGTGTGGCTAAAATATAAATTCCTTCTGCCAGTATCTAATATGCTAGCTTCTTAATTCGCCAGGTCTTTTAATCAACATTTATATTGTTACTATCAATGATTTGGTTGTTGTGAATGTTTCTAAGACTGTACACAGGTATTAAGTGGAGTGTCTCAGGGGTCTGTCCTCGGTCCTCTTCTTTTTAATTTATTTATAAATGATCTACCAAGCCGATGACACAAAATTAGGCAGGATAATTCAGACTAATCTGGATATTTCTTTTTTTGCAGGAGGATTTAGACAGAGTTGGGGACTGGGCGGGCAAGTGGTAGATGAGGTTCAACATAGATGAATGCAAAGTTATGCATTACGGTAAAAATAATAACAATGCAACCTATACTGTGAATGCAATATCCCTGGGGAAAACTACCAATGATAAGGACTTAGAAATAATAGTAGACAGCAGACTTGACAACAGTGCACAATGAGAGCAAGCAGCTGCAAGGGCCAATAAGGTTTTGGCATTAATGAAACGGGGTATTGTTCACGGGAGGAGGATATCATCTTGCCACTTTACAGGGCAATGGTAAGACCTCACTTTGAATATGCGCTACAATCCTGGGCACCGGTCGTTTATGGACGTTATGGAACTAGAAAAAGTGCAAAGGAGGGCTACAATATTAATAAGGGGATTGGAAGATATTAGTTATGAAGAGAAACTAAAAAAGTCAAAAAATTATATACACTAGAAAAACGGTGTCTAGTGGGGATATGATAACATTATATAAATATATGCAGGGCCAATATAAATAGCTCTTAATGAACAGGTCACTGAAGTTTTCCAAAAAAAAAAAAGTTTTCAAGTGGTAGGTATAATTTTTGTCCCATATATAACACATATTTCACTCAAGTTATTATACAAACACAATAGTAGCACCATATGACTTTGATATGATCTATTTAGCATTTTAATGCCTAACCTTCATGGACTCAGCAGGAAAGAAAGACTCATACTTGACCTTCATACAACCCCTAAACATGGCAACCTCAATTCAGGTGTCCAGCCATTAAAGTAACTGCCTGCATGACCTTAAAAGCCAAACTAGGCCAACAGTCTTGTTCCTTCTTTTCTGTTAGTCCAGGGGGGCCTTTATAGCATATGAAGCAGGGACGCATGGCTGATGCATATTTCATGTGACAACAAAAATCACAGCAAGAATAAATTTCTATTGATTTCAGTTGAATTACACAGGCAGAATCTAAATTGAGGGTTTGTTATTGCAGCATTCTATATTTCTATTGCTGAAACATGCTTATGTTACTCAGAGCTAATTCAGTTTCCTTTTAAAGGCCTATTACAATCTGACTGTTCTATTTCATATATATATAATGGGATTTAGGGTTAGTAATTGTATGATGCTATCAAAATTAGATATATCTACTGTCTATTTTATTTATTCCTAAACACATTCGTTGTACCAGAACTGCTTGTATTTTTCTTTCACTTTGACTAGTAAATCATCCTCCAGAACTGAATAGCAATACCCTGTGCACTAGCATCAACTCGAAAAATTATACAAACACAATAAAAGTTAAAATTACAACCTGCAGTTAGCAGTCATAAAGACGCAGCCACTATGTTTCACATTTTCCTAACCATAAAGTTTCCTTGATCAAAAGCCATTAACAAAAGTCTGATCTCATCAGTGTTTTAATCTGCAAATGGTCAGCAATTTGGAGCCATAAGTCACAGAGAACCATCTCACCGCGCCTCTGATAATATATGAGGTTCAAGGGGGTCACGGATAACTCTGGATGCAAAATTAAGGGACCCCATCCACCAGTGGTCAATGGCTGCATAAACCTGGCTGCAAGCTGTGTGACTTGCACTTGTGTGACAATGACAATCAAAGTATCTTTACACTATAGTGTAGAAATGCTACCCCTACTCACGATTGAACACCTCGTTGTAAAAGTTTTTACAGGAAAACAGCAGGCAAAGAAGGGACAGGAAAGATGTAGCTCTACAGATGGTCTTTATGAACATCTGACACTAGTGACAAACACTAGTTCTATCTTAGACATATGAGGAAGACTTAGCCTTTGGTTTAAAAATCATGAAAGAGCCTGATCGACAAATGAGGATGCTGAGGCCCTAAATCACACTTTTTGCCGTACATTCACTAACAAAGTGATCATAATAATTAACAAACACGTGTCTTGTTAACGTATACTCTACTTAAAGAAATAAGAGACTAAACATTTTTTCAGGTAGAGTGTCAGCCATATTAACAGAAAATGTGTGTCCATGTTACTGTATCCATATGATTTATCCCTTTAGGGCTCCACAGGCAGCCAGTATAAACCCTTGATCAAAAACTTTTAAATTAATATCCTTACCTGTTAAGCCTCCACAGTAATTTCGATCACTATTTCCATTTGTAGTGCATTCCAGAGCTTTATGGTCTTGACTGTAAAAAAATGTTCTTTGGAACTATGGCTTAATTGGTGGTCAAAATTCAATTTCATAGCTTTCTGCTAAAATGTTTTGGAAAGTAATACGGTTCTGCTACTGACCTCACCTATAACCACAACCCTCTCAATGGTGTCCGACTGTGTTTAAAATATTAATAACAAAAGTCAAGTGTTTATACAGAGTAATACAAATGATAAAGAGCCCCTAAAGCTCCCATCTGTATCAAAATCTGCTTTGGTCATCTCAGCGAGAATATCTTGAAGAGAACATTTAATAATTGCAGATATTCATCTGAAGACATGCTAAACCTTTAAAGATATTGTAGCACTGTTATTTGAAATACGCACTTGTAAGTTACAGGTGTTGGTAGAGATTGGATGGTTGTGATGCTGTGGGTAGCAGGAAACCTGTGTGGGGGAAATGTTACTGCAGTGATTCAGAAATTATGTGCTGAGAATTTGAGCCTGGAACAAGTTTCATGAGTGTGAGGTCAGCAATCCTGGCAGTTCTTTGGAAAACCCTGCTGTTCACTGTTAAAAGAAACTGCCAGCTTGGAAGAGCATCTGAGAATAGTCTTATGGTGACTAATATGTTTTTATATCACTAACAACCTATTATATAAACTAATACCAGACTGATTTGAGAGATGGCATATGAAAAGCATGTAATTTGTGTTGTGTAGCACATTAATATTAAAAATGATTTCTTTCCCATATGCTTTTATTTTATCATGATATACATATGATATAGCCATGGTTTATATTGTTATACATTTTTTAGCCTGAAAACAGTTGCTTTTTTATCAATACTTTTTTATATGTTTACCTTATATTTTTTATGAATTTCAATTACCTTGTATTTTCTAATGGGTGATAAATATTCTTGTTAATTCTTTAACATGTGCATTACATAAATCCAAGGGTGGGTATGAATGCTTCTATAAGATGAATGGGTAGGAACTGAACTTATTAAAAATATTGTTTAATATAATATAAAATGTGTTAACGTACAAAATGCATGCAGAGGATTTCGCAACCCCCAAAAGCCTCAAAAGCCATCTAATTCACGAGCAAGAGTGGGGTAAAGACTGGTTTATAGGGATGAACGTAAGAGATGCAACGAGGGATCATTGAGAACAGAGCAAACGCGTAAGCCCCCAGTAGAGGCCAATTCTGAAGGAAGGCATCCGTCGCTAGAGACGAGAGATCTGGTAGCCAGCTGAAGAAGTCTGTTGTCTGCTGCTTTACCCTAGTGAAAAGATCCCTACGGAGGTCACCCTGTGACGGGTCCAGAGCTCGAAAGATCCACCATAGAAGTTTCCAGTCGCCCGCCAATGTGGTGATCTAGACACCGGTATAACTCCTTGGTAATGTCTGAAATTACGTAACATACTGGCTGCACGTTGTGTTTTGTCCACAGTAAAGCTGCAGACGGCAAAAGAACCCGCTATTAACCCTAGGCAATTGATCCATAGACCACATCCTTCCGGCATCCAGGGGCCTGCTGTGGCTGCGTCCCCACAAGTCGCCCCCCCCCCAGCCAAGTGCACTAGCGTCTGATTCCAAAACAAATACTGGATGAAGACCGTGCTTCCATGTGGGTCAGCAACCAATTAAGTTCTAGGCAAATGGTCTGTTCGTATGAGGGGAAAGAACATAGATGTTGTGCTTTTAAGCCTTGCAGTAGTAAAGGGGCCCAGAGGATGGCCTGAATGGAAGAGAGACCGCCAAAGCAAGTGACAGCTATCCTTTTTGCTGGTCAAAATCTTTGATTGTGATAGTTTGAGGACTGCCATTACCGAATCCAATGTGAAGCCAAAAACATTAATCTCATGTGTAGGAGTGAGAACTGACTTTGCTTTGTTTATTACCAAACTTAAGTCTTGAAGTAGTCACACTGTAGTAGTGTTGTGATTGAGGAGAATGTTTCGATCTTTGACCATTAAGAGGATATTGACTAGATATACAATCAGCCGGACACCCGAGCTCTTAAAAAATCCATGTTTTAAGAAGTTTGGGGAAACGCTAAGGGGCCGAGCTGAGACCGAAGGGGAAGGCACATGAACTGCCAAAGGTGGCCGTCCCACCGTACGTACGTCCTTGTGAATAGGGACCGTGTGATAGGTATCTATATGTATTAAGAGTTCTATGACATACTGAGGGCTCAAGGAGAACAAAGTTGATGTGGTGGGGAAAGGAAGTCTATTAAAAACCTTACTACAGATTGGGGAACCCAGGGGGTCTTGGGTCAATGTAGCCCATTGGGGGAGGAAGTGGAATAACCCGCCCACTATGGGATTGTGAGGAAAGAGAAATAATTACCTGATATAGGTCTTGGTTTTGTAGAAAGAGATCCTCTTCCCCTGAAGGTACCCCTGGCAAAGATAGTGCGGTTCTGGCCTGGTTCTTGTGAAGGGCCAACTATTAGCTTCCGGACCCAGTTTCTTTGGATGCTAAATTTGTCAGCTTGCTGTCCAATTTGAAAGAAAAAAAGAGCAACTGTGACGTTCAGGAGACAGAGCAACTTTAGCGTTCCCCAATAAACAAATGGCCCTCTGGGCCCATTCTCAAATGAGATGTGGATCTAGTTGGGAACCTTCTAAAACAGCCTCATTCACCATTAAAAAGTGTCAGGGGACCAGAGACGTCCAGAGCTTTATCCTGGGAGGCGTTAAGGGGCCTTTACCAATTTTCATCCATAAAAGTAACAAAGTTGGGGTCAAATTCTGGGATACTTTATCTGTAACCGTGGGTCTCCGCATTCAGCACATCATTTCTGATGTACATCCTTGTCAAGGGGTCTCTATAGCCAGTATCGTAGGAACTCGGCAATATGCGGGAATGGGGAACATTCTGAGGCGTAAGGATTCCGTAAGCAGCGAGGATCAAACAAAGGGCAGCTGGACCAATCTAAAATCTCAGTTGGAGCTCTGTAGACTCTAGACCGGGCCAAGAAGTGTCCGTCAGCATCTCATAGATAAACTCTGATTTGAGGGATCCTGTGGGCAAAGCTGGTTTGGATTATCACTATTATTTGTCCATTATCTCATAATCAACCTCATGGGGTTCAACGTCTTGCTCCTGATTAGGGGTAGGTCAGGTTCCTGGAACCATGTTCAAAACACTTAAAAAATGTTGCCGGTGCTTTGGACTAAGATTCTGACCCTGAGTCTGATCCGGTATCTCTTTTGCAAGGGGAGCAAATAACTAGAGCTGTTTGAGTGTCCAGAGAGTAATGAAGGCCAGCCAATGCTGAAGGTAGTAAATCAGCTAACTCTGGATGCTTGCAATCCAGTTGCCACTTGGGGTTCTTAGTCGTCCACCATTATCTGCAACACAAAAATAAACAGTGTTGGTGAGAAAGTGGCTGAAAGCCAGGGGTCACCCGACAGCACCCATGGGCGTTACCCAACGGGTCGGGGTAAATGGTGTATATCCCGACAGGGGGTCACCCTGTGAGCGTGTATATACATAATACACAAGTATGATACATAGAAACTCTCACAGAAACAGGGGGTCGCCCTGTATAATGTCATTTCTGAAACTGAATAATAATACTATTAATTACTATTATTAATAGTATTATTATTAAAGTCATTGCACGGGGTCACCCTCTGAAATGATCAGGCCTGTACACAGTATTGCTGTGCACAGGCAGAAAAACCTGGGCAGTTAAATGCACCGGTGTTTGTCAATTGTAATTTTTTTTTGAGAGAGAGGACTATACTTCCCAGCAACAAAAGAGAAATGTGAAACCGAACAGGAAGAGAAGATGATGCACAACCTGGGAGAAGGTAAGTACAAACCTAAAGGGGAGAGATGGGATACTGGTGGGACAAAAGCACCGCGGATCAGCAGCGCCATGGGGGTCAGACGAAGGCTTTGAATCAAAAATGGTGGTGGTCGTGTGGCCCGCGGACCAGAAAACTGTGACCTAACACGGTAGGAGGCACATGGGGGGTCAAGGGAGGCCTAGAAAGGCCAGGAAAGGTGTAGGGAACTAAAGCAAAACGCTCAGCCCATGAATGCAGGAAAGTCGGAGGCTTCCCACATGATGAAGGCCTCAACACGCAACCAATAGAGAAATCATAGTTCCTCAACCTAGTAGAGGTAAAAAGCAGAGAAACAGATGCCTAGAGAGAGCTAGGGAGATAGAAAGAAAGGTAGGTAACCTGAAAAAAACCATAATTAGTATTAATTAAAAGAAAAATAGCACAGAAGGAAAGAGTAGAATAATAACAAAATTACACTCAAACTAAAATAAAGGACAATAAAAGTACAAGTAAATAGCAATAATGTGATGGTAAAACTGTAAGAAATAATTTTCATGTTTCATTTCATTTATTCTTTTCTATACATATACATACTTTAAGCCTGAATACTACCTGATAGATAGGAACATATGTTCTCAAACATGTGATGTAGCTATTAGAGAGTCTTCTGTGGAATGTCAGTGAATCCTATGACTGGTCCAGTAGGATTCCTAAAGTTCACATATGGCCCATATATATACTAAGAACTTAAACCCTAACTGTGAATGTAAACTGGTGAAATTACTTATGTTTACAATGGCAACGTCTCTTTCTCCTTTATCTTATCAAGAATACAGAGCCTACTGTACCTGCGATCACCATCTGTTCACCAATCAGTACTATTGTGTTCTAGCAAATAAACCTATTTAAGAAGACTTAGAAGCTATGGTCTTGATTGCTCTTTAGTCACGGAAAAGTTTAGATATTTAAGACAAACGAATATCTAACAAAAACAATCATGCAAGATGCTCACCTGGAATGTTAGCAGCAAAGAGTAAGAGAAGAGACATGCTTTTATCTGTTCTGCCGTTTTATGATTGGATGTTATCTTATTGTATGCTATTCTTATTCTATTTCTTTGCTGCTGAATGTTACAGTAAAGAAGGTTTATGCAAATATGAAACATCTTGTCTTGCTCTAAAACTACAGTATTTATCTGCTTCAAAACAGCGTCATAATACATCAGTGCAAGTTATTCTATTTTTTCTATAATGTATATATTTTTCCAGTGTTTTCAGTGAAGCAGATATAGTTGAATGGTTTTTCCTCTTCAGTGATAGTTGTGCCTGTTAGTCCAGGTACAGCTAATGCCAGTTAACTAAATGATTGTTGATGAAGTGAATATGGGTTGCTTTACTAAACCCTGAAAAAAGAAGATCACATGGCACGAGAGACTTTTTAATGATTCAATCTACCTATCTATCTGTCAATATCTCATGAAATAAAGCACACTGTTTCCTTCAGACTTGAAAGTTTACAGATTTTTCTCCCCTTTAAATGGTCCATTATCCAGAAGCACAAACCCCAAATTTAATTTGGAGGAAAAAATATTTTTACGAACGAGGCCGGTCTTAATGCCATTCTAACTCTTTAAACATTTTGTGTCAGAGTTTTTGTTGGGGTTTGGACCACAAAACAAACATAACAGCAAAAACAAGACCTTCGTTCATGATTACCTCACGAGTAATCAGTCCTACAACCACACATTATTTTACTATTTTAGTGGTTGAAGATGCCATTGTATGAAAACGTAAGAATCCTCTGGTTCGCGGGAGCGTGGTCTTGACGCGCCCCACTACCCGCTCATTTGCCCTTTAAATGGGAGTGCCCCTGACATCAGCGGGAAAGCCCCCGACATCAGCGGGGACTCCCAAAAGTGTCAGCGGGACTGAAGATGTTCCCAGGTATGCATATTTAGAACTTTCAACTCAAAAACTAAGAACATTTACAACTTTTAATTAGCATTAGCTTTCAAAGTATACTTTTAGAAAATAAATGTACATTGTTTTGGTTTCTAATGCAATATTTTTCCTAATGTAAATACTATAGATTGGAAATATTTCCAAGCACTGTTATGTTGAGCGGGTTATTCTAGTGTAATCTGTTCTTGGCTGTGGACAGCATCATAACCGCTAAGAGAAACTTGAGACACATTCTTAATTTCAGATACTGCAAGCCTTAATCAGATAAACTTAGGGATATACTTCTCTTTTGATGTTTGGCAGGCTGGAGGGATATTGGTGCCAGGATTCAAGAAAACTGTTAATTAGTTTTAAGCGCCACATAGGTGAATTACCAGTGGGCTGCTTGTTGTCATACTTCTTGTGAGTAGAATAAAATATATTCTAATTCTTTTATTTGTTAAATAATGTTTAGATAGATGGATAGATAGTACAGTTCACCAATATACAGCCCATGTCCCCGAGCACCTGAATTTAGGTCAAGGGGCAGAGGTCAAGTTTCTAATTTAGAGCTTTTCTCAGTGTTTTACAGCTGCTCTACATAAAGCCCAAGGTGTTAAAGACAGGGATGAGCCAAAGGTTACTAGTTCCTGATTCCAGGATTTCTATGGCGCCCCCATAACTAACACACACACTAATACGCAAACTTGCTCTTACACAGACACACTCACTCTAACACAATATGCTAGCACCCAAACACTAATGCCATAAATTTACAGACACACCCTAAAACACATGATAACAGACGGGCGCTAACACACATATACAATAGCAATATACGCAACCACATACTCACCCTAATACCATTTGCTTTCACAAAGACTCACTCTAGCAACATATACTTGAAAACACAATCATTCACACACACTGTGACTGACACACACACACACTCTAACACCACTCACACATGCATTACATGATCCTGCTTGGTGCCTCCATTCCCTGACATGCCTTACAGTGCCTCTGACTATGGAGTATAAGGTTAGATGTATATGATGACTATTTCCTAAATTTATTTTGGAGAGGACTGGATGGTCCACATGGAGTATGTTGTCTACCAGAATGTTTTGAACAACTTTTTACTAGCTTCTGGGCTGTATGTTTATAGCTGTCCCTTGGTTATAGAACTAATAATATTTGTCTGTACACCTGCCAAGTATGTGAAAATATTTTCACTTTTCTTTTCTTTTCTTTTTTTACAATCACCTTAATTTGAGGCTTACTGTTATACTCAACCATGTATTACTATTCCTAATGGGCCATTAAAAGAGATCTATCTAAAATGATATCTATTTTCACACATATAGTCTTTTTGCTTGTTCTTTTTGCAAAATGATCACTTCCAATACCTGGTGTTTAAGTCTCACAAAAGATACAGCACAAAAATGTAATAAAAATCATTTTAGGATAGTTTGTCCTTTTATCAACTTGATAAAACAAAATCACATATATTTGTAATGCTTAAATACCCAACAGTGTGTACCTTCTAACTCTCAGGAAGCTTTAAATCTCTTTGCTTCATTAGAATGGCAGTAACTAAGTGCTTTTATCAGGAAAAATATTGGAAGGAAGGATAACATAAAAACAAAGGTATCACCCCTAAGTGAAACAATGAATAGGTTGAGTACCGTATTTGCTCGATTATAAGACGACCCCCCAAAATCTGAATATTAATTTAGGAAAAAAAGGAAAAGCCTGGATAAGAGATGACCCTATAGGAAAAAAGTTTTACCAGTAAATGTTAATTCATGTAAACTATGTAAACTATTTTTTTAAATAAAAGCTATGA